>ML104224.1:14753-29283 GCA_003697995.1 Taxidea taxus jeffersonii | reverse complement strand
CCTATCCCAAAACTGGACAGAAATGGATGCACATTCTCTCTCTACAGAAGTACATCTCCACCTTAGACCTCAAAGTATATCCACCTACATTTTTAAGAAAAGAATGCATACCATAAAATACTAACCAAAGACACAGCAAAACAAGTCACCATCAGTGAGATACATACAAAAAACAAATTGCAAAATCAGACCTGAAAATCTTCAGACCTTGTCATTTAAAAACAAGTCTTTGGACTGTGTTTAAAGAAAAAAAAAACATGTTTGAGAATCTCTGTAGTACACAGAAAGCTTTACTATGTGACTTTCCAAATTTGAAAAAGATTCAGAGAGAACTTATAGAAACTGAAAATACAATAACCAATATGACAAAAACAAGGGACAAAATGAACAGGTTATTGGATACAGCTGAGGAGAGGATTAGTAAACTGGATGAAAACTCAGAAGAAATTATGCAGAATGTGCCACAGAGAAACAGAGAGAAAATACAATAGAGAGACTGATACACGAATATTAAGCCCTCTGTAAAGAGACTACCTTTCACTCAAGACAAAGGAAAAACTGTAAAAGGATAAACAAGCCTAGTGTATTCAAAGGAACACAAGTTAGCTAATTTAATAATAAGAAAAATCAAAGATAGTTAATGGAATGAAATCTTCCATGTTTTGAGGGGGAAATGGCAATCTAGAATTCTAGAATGCTACAGCCAGAAAATATGTCTTTCAAGAAGGGGGCGGGGAGAAGTTTCAAGTAAACAACAAACAGACAAGTTTCCCACCAGTAGACCCTTGCTACAGGAAAGTGGAAAGGGAAAAGAAAAATAATCTCAGAAGAAAGACTGAAACCTCAAGGAGTAAAGATTATAAATGTGAGTGGGATAAACAAATGGACCAAATTATTATAACAATGTACTATGGATTTGAAAAGGTAAAAATAGGGTGCCTGGATGGCTCAGTGAGTTAAGCCTCTGCCTTCAGCTCAGGTCATGATCTCAGGGTCTTGGGATCAGGCCCCACATTGGGCTCTCTGCTTGGTGGGGAGCCTGCTTCTCCCTCTCTCTCTGCCTGCCTCTCTGTCTACTTGTGGTCTCTCTCTCTGTGTCAAATAAATAAATAAATAAAATCTTAAAAAAAAGATAGAAATAATATACATGACAACAGAATATTACCTGTGTATATACCTTGTAACATAGTATCAAAACACACAAAGAAAAAATTTTTAAAGATTTTTATTTATTTATTTGACAGAGAGAAAGAGAGCACAAGTAGGCAGAGATGGAGGCAGAGAGATAGGGGGAAGCAGGCTCCCCACCAAGCAGAGAGGCCAATGCGGGGCTCAATCCCAGGACCCTGAGATCATGACCTGAGTCAAAGGCAGAGGCTTAACCCACTGAACCACCCAGGTGCCCCCAAAGAAAATTTTAATAGAGCCTCAGTGAAACAAATACACACTCACAGTGGGAGATTCTCAGACAATTCTCTCAGCAACAGGTAAAGAGAACAGATCACATCAGGAAGGATATAGGCTTGTACAATAAAATTAACAAACTTAATGAACCTATATAGAGCCTATTTCCCATCAACAACAGAATACACATTTTCCTCAACTACATATGGAACAACTCCCCCCCAAAAACTGACCATATCCTGGACCATGAAGCAAGGGCTGAATCACAGAGGGCAAGTTGTCTTGCTACAATTAAGCAACAAAAAAATAACCACAGGTGACTGGAAATCCCCATATGTTTGGAAATTAATACCCTTTTGAATAACCCATGGGTTTGAAACATCACAAGGGAAAGCAATAAGAAATACTATATAATATAACTTGTGAGATGCAGATAATGTGATATTTAGAGGGGGAAAAATCACCTTATATGTCTATATTAGAAAAAAACGCTAAAAATGTGTGTGCTGTTTGTCTTGGGACATTGAGAAAAGAACACAAAAATAAATTCAACAAAAATATCAGGAAAAAATTATATGAATAGACCACAAATTAATAAAAGAAAAAACAACCATTTATTAGAGGAGATAAACACACTGGTTATTTGAGAAAACTGGTATTACTGTCAACATGCTGGTGAGACTCATTAAAATAAAGATAGAGGCATATATAGACAATACCAAAACTGAGACTGGGAACATCACTACAGATCCTACAGATATGGAAAAGGTAATAAGAGGATATAATTTTAAAAATTTCAATAATTTTTACAAATAAATTTGAAAATCCTAAAAACTTACCAAAACATAAGAAGAAATATTAAGCCTGTAATCATTAAAGAAATTGAATCATTAATAAGATTTTTTTTTCCCTCAAGAAAACTCCAGGTCTAGATAACATCACTGGAAAACTTCATTGAACTGGGAATGAGCAAATAGTTTGCAGAGACACCACACTCTGAAATACCATCCAGCAATAAAAAGGACCCAACAAAATACAAATCAAAACCACAATGAGATACCACCTCACACAGTCAGAATGGCTAAAATTAACAAGCCCCAAAACAACAAATGTTGGCAAGGACGTGGAGAAAGAGGAACCCTCTTACACTGCTGGTGGGAATGCAAACTGGGGCAGCCACTCTGGAAAACAGTGTGGAGATTCCTCAAAAGTTAAAAATAGAGCTACCCTATAACCCAACAATTGCACTGCTAGTTATTTACCCCAAAGACATAAATGCAGTGATCTGAAGGGGCACCTGAACCCCAATGTTTATAGCAGCAACATCCACAATAACCAAACTATGGAAAGAGCCCAGACTTCTGTTGACAGATGAATGGATAAAGAAGTTGTGGTATATATGTACAATGGGATAGTAGGCAGCCATCAAAAAATGAAATCTCTCCATTAGCAACAATGTGGATGGAACCAGAGGGTATTATGCTAAACGACATAAGTCAGTCAGAGAAAGACAATTATCATATAATCTTGCTCATATATGGAGCTTAAGAATCAAAACAGAGGAGCATAGGGAAAGGGAGGGGAAATAAAATAAGATGAAATCGGAGAGGGGGACAAACCATAAGACGCTGAACTCTAGGAAACAAACTGAGGGTTGCCAGAGGGAGGGGGTGGGGAGAGGAGGTAACTGGGGAATAGACACTGGGGAGGACATAGGATGGAACGAGCACTGGGTGTTATGTGCAACTGATGAGTCCCTGACTTCTACCTCCAAAACTAATAACACACTACATGTGAATTAATAGAATTTGAATAAAATTTAAAAAGGACTGAATGACAGCAGCACTTGAATATATCTCACATATACAATTTTGAGCAAAAGAAGAACAAATGTGCAATAAGATTGCACTGATTTAAAATTCACTAGTCTACCGTAATGAGTTGGGAGGCACCTGCTTTCCGAGCAGGAAGGCAGAACGCTCCCCCGTGGCCAGGACCAAGTAAGAAGCTCTTCCTCCCTCAGGAACCAACCACGCTGTTAACTCCGGGACCTGATGCCTCCCAGGGTGCTGCTCCGGGCTCAGACCCTTCCTCCTTCATTCCTCACCATATCATCAAGGCCTAGTATACAGTAGGCACTCGGTAAAGCTCCCGAACCACCAGGGCCTCCTCACACTTCTCAGAACTCACTTCTCAGCCCCTGGGGAAGCCTCAGCTTTGGGGCTCCGGGAGCCACTAAGAACAATCAAGACAAAACCTTCCTGGGAATTTCGCCATATCCCGTAGTACAAAAACCTCCCATTTGACATTCCTGACAAGTAAAGTCCTTCTTTCTAGCTTCCATTCAGTGGAAGAAAAGAGCAGCTCTACCATCAATATCTGGGAAACATCATGGCCTCGCGGGGCGCCCCGTCACCCACATGAGTGCGTGTGAAAGACACCAAATGCTACGGAGGTACTTGTGAGCAGACTTTCTGATTATAAATCGGGCTTTTCTCTGCCTGGTTATCTAATGGGGAAGTCCCACATTCTTAGCAGATTTTTTAGAAAAAAAGCACTCTGTTGCCAAGAAGTTTTCCAAAGTTGCTATTTTTATAGGACCTATAAAAATGCAGCGATATTCACTCTCTCTCTGCTGACTCTGCAGAAGCATTGAACTCCCCGGTCCCTATTTCTAGAGCCTGGTTGCCATCTGGGCCTTGCACAGATGTTTTGGCAGGACACGAACCCTCCAAACACAAGTTTTTGTTCATTGTATTAAACAAAAGCAGCCCTGTTAATCTCGGTTTCATTCAGGACAGACTTTGGAGGGGGGGGTGGGGAGAATCAATATTTGCTAAGAGGGGAAGAACAAAATCAGTAGGGGGAAAACAATTATTTGCTGGCTTTTCAGAGAATATTACAAATAATGATGGTTCAAAACCATAAAAAACTGTTCAAAGAATTGCCTGACATGAGCCCTTTAATCTATGGTTCAGTTTACCCTCTGGTTCATTCTTTCTATGAAGAACTTGAATCCATGAAAATTTTTGTAGGAATACAAACTAATTGCTATGCAAATACCAACCTCTGGTGCAGAATGCTTTCAGCTGGAAAGGCTCCCACAGCTCATTGCAACATGCTCAGATTGGCAAGAGGGCAGAAGATTTGCCACATACAATAGGCAGAGTTTAGGGACCTCCCGGCCAGGGAGGCAGAGCAGGTCTCACAATTCCAAACATCAGGCTTTCCGGAAAAAGAACCAATCCCGGCAGACTCGTTCAAGGTCAGCAGAGAAAAATGTATCCTTTTTCTTCCACACCCCTACAACTCTGTTCTTCCTTAAAACGTTGTCAAAGCGCAGCCAGGATGGAAGATAGTCACGGGTAAGCAGATGCAATCATTTATAAATAGATTATCACTCGGCAGGAATCGTTTCCTTCCTGGAACGAAGGGATCGTCAAGCCCAAATGTGAGTCACTTTATTAACCTGGGGATTCGGGTCGGATTTCACAAAGCCAGGCGACTGTGTGTTTCCAAGCACCAGCCTTTGGAGGGTAGAGATCAAGAGCTCCTGAAACAAGGAGGAGATCAAGGGCTCACGAAACAAGGAGGAGCAGGTTCCTGACGGGGAGGGTCCATCTAAATGCCTCTCCTGAGACTTCAGCCAAAGGCCCCCCAGAAACAGAGCCTGTCCCGGCACCCACATGACAGATTTCTCCTGCATGAAGTGATTTGCGCAACACAGCCAAGGATGGAGAGGCGGTGAGAGCCCCTGACTCCATTTGACAGATGGGGAAATGAAGGCAGCTCTCACCAGACCGTGTGAAAGAGCTTTCCTGATATAGCTGATATATTTCCTGAGACATCGAGGGAAGGTCTCAAACTCCTCCCCTTCCCTGTTCTTATCCTTTAAAGAGCCACCCCCTGTGGCTTCTGGGGCTAAGTTTTGCTCCATTTCTCCACCTGGGTGGTTCGCTCCAGGGAATTCAGGAATCCATACGCTGACATCACGGGCACCTTTTCCTAGGTGTGTTCTTTTCCACAATGGACCAAGTTTAAACACACAGCTTGTAGGTGGAGGATCCCGAGCCAGGACCCTGCCCATGCAACCCCCAGGCTGGCATCTGATCTTCCATGAATGGGAACCGACTAGCCCGGGCTCCCCAGAGGACCAGCCGTCAGTGGACAAACCTGTATTTCCTGTCTGCTGAATCAGGACTCTACCTCACCTCCCGGCAAACACGGGTGGCCGCCACCCAGCCTGGGGGATGACGGGGTTATTTTAGCTCTGGGAGCATCTAGGCTCCTCTCGTCAGAAACATGGGACCCCGACCCCCTGTCCATTCCAGATCCAGGGAGGCCAGCTCCGAGTGCCATGGGGAAGGAGGGCTATGACCCAGAGGTCACAGGTGGTGCAGACGGTGCCCAGAGCTGCTGGGGGCTGGAGCTGAAAGAGCTGGCCATGGGTTCTGGCCTTGAAGGATGGCAGAAAAGAGGCCTCCAGACCAAGAGAGCAGTGGAAAGGGCACCACAGCAACCCAAAAAAGAGAGCACCAGGGCAAGAGACCTCAGTTAGGGAAACATGAGTGAGACAGCAAGAGAAATAGCAGAACCAGCAAAACCAAGGACACCAGTGAAGGGGACTTGGGACCCGCCAGCAAGCCACGTGAGAGCAGGCCATAGGGTGAGGGGTGAACAGGAGTGGGGAATGGTGTGGGGTAATTACCATGGACAATTCTGGAAACTTAGGACAGTTGAAAGCTACAGCCAGCCACTGGACACTTTTCCTAGCGAAGGAAGAGACGTGTTGCAGACCACAAAACAGTGGCAGACGGGAAGCTGGTGAAGAGGCATGGCCTCGAGCTCAACAAGGAATTTCTCCAAAGAATCCGAGGGCCCAACAGCACCAGCTCCCCTGCAAAGCCCTGAGCTGGAGGAACACCTCCCAAAAGCGCATACCAGAAAGAGGCCTGCTTTGACCAAGAAACTGAACACGAGGACCGGTGTGCCCCTTCCGTCCTGCGGAAGCTTCCGGGACCGCTGTGCACAGAGTCGGGTTGGGGAGGCTGGTCCCATATCTGCTCACATCCAGCCTCTAGAGCAGGAGGAGCCCGAGCAGCGGGTGCTGGAGCCCACCTGTGCCTGCTCCAGAGACATGCAGTGTCCTTGGTGTCGGGCGCCTGTCCCTGGGCCAGCTTGGACTCTCAAGCGTGGACTCTGCGTCTTCCCAGCTCTGCTTTTAGCCATGTCACCTTAGCACTTAGCGGCCAATGTGGGAGTGTTTCCACCAGAGACCCCGGCAGATCAGCCATCAGGGCTAGTCCCGTCCCTTTGCAGAGAGCAGGGGGTGAAGCCCCTCCCAGCACACCAGCGGACCCGGGGCAGACTCCCTGGGTAGCCAAAGCATCAGTCCAGCTCCTCTGTGACATCCTGTCCCACGCCTGCACCACTGTGCCTGGCCCCCGGGCTCGAGCTCAGCCTCATTCAGGCAGCCGTGCTCAGCTCCTGTGCCCTTGCACTGCCTCCTTGGCCACCGTCCCCCAGCCACTCACACTATCTTCCAGTAGACACGTGGCACTGAGCATCCCCTGAGCGCTCACCGTGGACAGGAGCTGAGGGGTGAGGTGTGCACATGTGTGAGCTCACTGTCCCCAGCCACCCTTGGGAGAGGCACCCTCCCAGCCCTGCCCCACCCCACAGAGTGGGAGCCCGAGGCTCTTGGAGGAGACATTCACTTGCCCAGCATCAAGGGCACCAAATCTGGATCATCCAAAATAACGGTTAATCTGAGCTGGCTTGTCCTTCGAGCAGCAGAGGGACCCACTGCACGGTGTCCCCTGACAGACTTAGTGTCCTACCCACCTACAGCTCAGCTGCTTCATAGATGAGGTTGTACCCCTGGGCCAGCAGGGCCGGAGAACCCAGCATCATAGCTTGTTGAAGACAAGCAACTCAAGGATCCTTTGACTATGGGTCCAAGACACACAGGGTGCAGCAGAACCAACACCATGTCCCCAGTCCTGCCCAGGAAGAAGAGTGAAGGTCCCTTTAGAGGCTTTCCGTCTTGCACGGAGACGCCTCTTTGCCTCTGAGACCTAATTTGACAGGTAGAAGGCGGGGGTTCCCCAACTGCAGGGCTATGTTTGCTCCTGTGCAAGGCAGGCCGACGCCCTCATCCTCTGGGACCACGGGAGAACCTAGGAGAAAGTCCGCGCAGGTGCTCACCCTCTCCAAACATTCCTAGGAATTCTAGGAAGGGCCGGGAGGAGAACTGGAATGACAGCTCACGGCAGCCCATGGAAACTTCCAGGTATTCCAAACAGAAACATGGTGATCAAGGGCACTCTGGATTTCAGGTCACTGGGGACACTTACCCTGTGGCCCAGACCAGCTCTGTCGGACTTCCAACGGCAGCTCTTCCTCGAGGGGAGTCAGCGACGGGACTTCGCAGCCACACAGCTGCCCTCACTGTGTAGACGCGTGCAGAAGGGAGATGCCAGCAGGTGCGCCCTCACCACGTGAGCCCAGGGGAGGGCAGGTCCTGGAAGCTCAGCGTGTGTGCTCTGATGACAATGCTCCCCTGCGAACGCTGCTTCCTGCTCCCCGGGAAGATGGACCCCGCCGGTATTTGCACAGCTGCAGGAAGACTTTTCCACGCAAGTCCTTAAAAATAAGCTGTCACCTTCCCGGAGGAGTAATCTAAGTAATGTCCACACTCAAGCACCTTCTGCTTGTTGGGGCCTTGTTGGCCAACTGGAGTGAGCGAAGTCCCCGTCTGCTCCCGAGGACCTCATGTAGCTCCTGTCTGTCGGGGTGTCTCAGGGTCCAAGGTGGCGGCGGGTGTCCCATGCTTCTGCCGGGGCAGGGGGCTATGGGGGGAGGGCAAGGCTCCTTCCAGCCTGGTCTTCAACAGCTCAGCCTCAGGGGGTCTGTCCACTTCCCCCTGCACCCCGGGCCAGCAGAGGCACCACAGCTGCCAAGAGTCGCCTTCAGAGAGAGTGCAGCTGGGCAGAGCCAGCGAGACCAGCCCGGGCCAGCTATTCCCCCCATGCCGCAACCCCAAGGCCAGCAAACGAGGCCAGAGTCCAGCTCACTGTGGAGGCACAAGGGACTCATGCTCCACCCTGCAGCAGGGCAGTTTGCAAGCAAGACCCACCACCGTGTGCAAAATTACCCTGCTGCTTGTGGTGGTCAGAAACCAGAGACAGCATGGGGCAGCCCCCCAGCCCAGCCCCAGGGGCACCCAGGCAGCAGGCGGCTTTGCCTCTGCAAGAGGACTCTTGCTCACCCTTCTTGCTGCCTTCTCCCAAAGCCAGGCCGCTCGTTTGCAGCTATGTGATGTGTGTGGGGACTTGGAGAGGCATTTGCTACACGGTTCACTAATTTTCCAGAGCAGCCACGTTAGGACCTGGGCCGTGTCCTGGGGAGGGTGCTTCCCCAGCCTTCTGTCAACTGCCGAGAACTCTGCCTGCCAGCTCCAGGGGGCGGGGGTGGCCAGGGATCATGCAGGAAGAGGCCAAGGTGTCCCTCGGTGAGCTCAGGTTCATGGGGGGCTCCATAGCCAGGGTGTAGAGGCAGCAAGGGGGTAGGGTCATGGAGCCTACTGCTCTGGGCTCCCCGTCCTGTTTTCCTCCCCCAGCCCCTAACTGTTCTGATCTCCCCACCTGGCTGGCTCCTCTCCCATGGGTGTTGAACAAGCCTGGTACCTCCCTTCCAGGAGAGGGTGGCCTGGGTCAACAAAGGAGGGAGGCACTTGCCTTTGTTTTCATGGGGGTGCGGGGGGAGGAGCATGACCATCACAAGCTCCTCTCTCTCTTTGGGGACTCCCCCAGAAGCGACTGAAGCACTGCTTGGGTTCATGTCCTGCCCTGCGGTTTCCAAGCTGGACCCTACGGGAGGTTTACTCGCTATCCCCATGCCTCAGTTTCCCTCTCCGTACAGTGGGTTGATAAGAGTAGGGAACATCTCCCAATCCCCTAGTACAGGCCGTGCTGCTCTCGTTTTGCAACAGCTTTCTTAAACCAAGACATTTTTTTAAAAAGATTTTATTTATGTATTCGATAGACAGATATCACAAGTAGGCAGAGAGGCGGGCAGAGAGAGAGGAGGAAAGAGGCTACCTGCAGAGCAGAGAGCCCGATGCGGGGCTCGATCCCAGGACCCTGGGATCATGACCTGAGCTGAAGGCAGAGGTTTTAACCCACTGAGCCACCCAGGTGCCCCTAAACCAGGACATTTTTAAGGGAAATTTTAAGGAGATGATAGGCCATATGAGGGCCCCTGTCCCCTCCCATATGAGAGGACAGTATCCTCTCACCATCAGGGCCTCGCGGCGGCCACCACCACCACTCTCATTACCCGCCCCATCCACAGCAGAGCAAAGCATTCCTCAAAGGCAGCCAAGCACAGAGACACAACATCCAAACAGTGCGAGGGCAGGGAAGCTCATGCTCCAGGGGCGGAGCCCACAGCCCTGGGCCAGCTGGCTAGCGGAGAACCCCGTGCTGCTGGACTGCAGGTGTCATAGTGGCTGGTGCCCTGACGCCTTCCCACCCCTCAATTAGCAGCAGCCTGGAAAATCTCCACCTAAGAAGCGTCTGCGGCTTCTGCAGCCCCGAATTTGCCCCCACAGCCTCTGGTCCCTTGGGATTAAACCATGCAGCTAATTCTCCTTACCCCCCAGCAACAGCGGCAGCCAAGAGCATCTCGCACCTGCGCTTGGGGAAACCCAGGAAAGCGTGGAAAGTACTGAAGTGGCTCCTCACCACATTTTTCCACCGTGGTGTGACAATAAAACTTTATTAACAACAACAACAAAAAAGGTGAAAGACAGGGGTCTGGATTTGATCCATAAACTGTAGATTCTGCCAACTCCTGTTAAAGGAAAATAAGATGGTCAGGAGCTGACTGTTGCTGAAGGTGTGTGATGAGGGCTTAGCTCATCCAGCTTCATTACAGTCCTATCTCTACGTGCGGACACTATGCACACATTCTTGCACACACCTACTCCAATATATATCTGTACATTTTGAAGATTTGTTTATCCATTTTAGAGAGAGAGCACGTGCACAAGAGTGTGAGTGAGGGAGGGACCGAGAGACAGAGTCTCCAGCAGACTCTCCACTGAGCGCGATCTCCCAAACCTCAACATCACAACCTGAACCCAAACAGAGTCAGAAGCTTAACTGACTGTGCCACCGAGGCGCCCCCTATCTATATCGTTTGAAAATTTAAAGTTAGGGGCTCCTTGCAGGCTCAGCTGGTCGGAAGTACAGTTCTTGACCTCCAGGTCATGAGTGTTTGAGCCCCGTGTTGGGTGTAAAGATTATTCAAAAGTAAAATCTTTAATTTAAAAAAAAAGAAAGTTAAATTAACAGTTAAAATGTAAATTAAAATCATGGAATTAACTATAAGTATGTTTACTACAATGTTACTTGTATTTTCAAACTTTGAGAAATAATCTTATGTCCAATAGCAGGGAATTGACGAAGTTATGGCAAACCACACACTGGGGTACGAGGCAGCCATTACAGATTATATGGCAGGAAAGTGAGAATCACATGCAAACAGCTTCTCAGTACACATCTAGCAGGGGACAGTGGTTGTGATGTATATACCATACATTAGTGACGAGAGTATGGAAGGGGACAGACAACCCAGCAAGTAAGGACAGGTAGGAGGGGAAGGACAGTGATCAGGTTTGATGGGGGGGGGAGGGAGATAGTGATCACGTTGGGGGCAGTGATCAGGTGGATGAAAAAGGGCAGTGATTAGGTGGGGGGAACAGTGATCAGGTTGGGGGGGAAGGACAGTGATCAGGCAGGCAGTGATGGATAGTGATCAATACAGGGGAGAGAGAGGAAGAAGGCAGCATCCCCGGGGTCTCGGTCTGCCCTGGCCATCTCTCTCCACCATCTCACCCACCACCCCCGACTGGCCTGGCCTGGCCAGCTTGTCCATGGTTTTCTCCTGAGCATCAGGACGGGGAGAAGGGATGGGACAAGGAGGAAGCCCAGGGCCAGTCTGGGGTCGGGACACCTGGAAAGCCTTCCAGGACATTGAAAAAGAGACAGGAAGGATCAAGCAGTGAGAGATCAGTGGCCAAGACAGAAAAATCAACTGGAGTCAGTATTTCCCTGGAAATACTTCATGCCTTGAGTCTGGGACAAGGGGTTCTGAAATCATCCTGAGTAACCAACGGTCATCTTCCGGGACCACACTATTCTCAGCTGGGACCACCTGGGCCTGAGGCCCCCCTGCCCTTGGCTCTCCAGACAGATGTTTGAGGGAGCTCCGTAAAGCACCTGTGCGGCATTGGTGCGAACACCCGTCTTCTAGAGGAGGCCTAATGGGTCCTCTCCGTCACTCCCAGGGGCTTTGGAGCACCTCCAGCATCTGCGGCGTGGCCCTGGAAAGGTGTGTCTTTGCCGAGGTGAGCACCACAAAAGCGAGGACAGGGCCCTGATCTGTTGCTTGGGCGGGTCCCTGGTTTCTCTGAGCCTGGACGGCATGTCGGGCTGCAGGGCTCACATGCCTGAGGCCCACCCAGATGGGGAGATAGGGATGATAAGCAATGCCTGTGGCCACCATCTCCTGCATGGATAGCTCCCCACCTTGCACCCAGGTTGGGGCTTCCTTCTCTTCCTACCTGTGAACCTCCTATTCTGCTGGGTGCTCTCTGGGAGCGGGTTTCCTTCTCCTTCTGGACCAGCAAACTTGTCCTACCGTGTGCCTCCAGTGTCCCAGAGCCCAAGGGGCCACCGTGCTGGGCCTGCTGGAGGTTCCACCCAGGTGCAGAGCAGGGGGCCCTGCTGCCCAAGTCAGCACCCCCGGAGACCCACAGGCCAGGCCTTGGGCCACACCCATGCCACCGCCCCCTCCAGCCCCCGCTCAGAGGGTTCTAGAATTGGAGGCTCACCCCCAAGCATCTCCCACAACATCCTCCCAGGACCACCCACACATGGAACCACCAAAAGAGAGACAGGTAATGGAGCCATTGTCCATACCCACAGTGGGTTGCCCGCTGGAGGGCGTGGATTGTGGTGACTCAGCGTCCTGCCTCTCAAGGCTGTAAATGAAAAGCTTCAGAAATGTGGATCGACAGAACCATCTCCAAGACAGCTTGAGGTTTCCGAGAGGGGAGTTCTCTCTTTCCCTTGCTCCTTTTCACTTGCCTTTTCTCACTTTTAAGAAACACAGTCATTAAAGAAGGTCCCTACGGAACCGAAACACAGAACACTGTGTTAAGATATCCTAGAAGTTCTGACTTTCAATAACCAATTCCCCAGAAAATTTTGAATTAAGCCAGTTAGTTCCACGTTTACAGAAACACTGGAAATGTTCTGGGGAAATTATTCAGAATGAAACGAGTAGCTGTTAGAGTCTCTCTCCCTGCTCCCAATCTGCCCAAAGCTACTATTTCACTTATGAAATTTTTATGAATGAAAACACCCAGACTACCAAGAGTGCGCCGGCAGCCACAGCCGGATCTCGGGCGGGACATGCCTTAGGGTGGGTGTCATGCCAGCTCAGGTCAGACATGCTGTCGAACACGCCTGGACATTTGGGGAGAACTCAGAAGATGGAGGCGACTCTGTGTCATAACGAATGACCTTGCAAAAAGCTCCCTTTCCTAGATCACAAACCCCTGTCTCATCTGTGATCAAAATGGCAAATATGATTGTCGGGCTCCATAGTGAACTCTCCCGGGGCTATAGCTCAGTGGTAGAGCATTTGACTGCATAGTGAACTCTCCCAATGATTACACATGACAGGAAATTCAAATACGTACGTAGATTTGGAAATAGTTTAAGATAATATAATACTTGGGTTCAGTGAAATATTTTAGTTCAATTGAAATACAATTATCGGAATTTACCGCATAATTGCATTGCATAATTGTGCAATAAGAGACAGTGATCATTTCAATAATTCTTTCTGCTTCATAATTCCTCAGGAAGAATAATGTTCGTCATACTGAAGTAGGACTTTCGTTATTACCAGGATATTTTTCCAGAAGGCATAGTCATATAAGACTTAAAAGATATTACCTGATAGTATTCTATCATTCGTCCTTGTTGGATTATGTAAAATATATTTTTAATTTTCTAATTAGCATAAAGCAAAACTGACTACGGATCTTAAAACATCTATAGGAAAAGAAATCTTTGCACAATTTAGGAATAATTTTCACCATGCACCTGTCAAACATTGATATGACAAATATGTTCTAAAATACAACCTTACTTATTATTATAGAGGAAGAGAGGTAATCTTTACATCTAAGGACAACATTTTTACATCTGTCTCTAAGGACACCCAAGACAACAAAGGTAAATGGAGAAAAGCTGGAAAATGTATCTTTATATGCAACTCTGGATCTTTAAATAGAAATACAAAGAGAGAGAGGTCACGAGACAATCTCTTTTATTATCATTGTACTTGTCAAGTCTGTTCAAAACCCTTTATGGGTTCGTCAACATTACAAAAACCTATCTGTGTGCTATCTCTTAGGCATCATCCTTTGAAATAAAAGAAAATAAATAGGAAACGTTAATAATATAAGACAATTTTTAACAAGTCCAGAACAGGCGATATTTTACACAAATTCATGCTCAATCGTGAATCTTTCATGGCTATGAATGAAGGTGTGAGTTTAAAGACAGTGATGTACTGGTCCAAATAGTGAAATCATAACTTCGTTTATAAAATACGACCTTCTTATCTGTCTGAGACTAAATCCAGGAGATTTTTTATTTTGTCAGACCCTCTAAAATCATTTCAAGAGATATGAGGACCAGGACTCGAGTGTGTATAATGAGATGGAGGGAATATAATTCTCTTGGCAGCTGGAATCGAAACTGTGTTTAGGGCACAATGTATCTTTATTGCAAACTTTTCTGCAGAAGGTGAGTCTTGATGGGAGACAGTGGGACTCAGAAGCTCCTGGAAGCCAACCAGGCAAGTAAGGGGCTGGGTACCAGGGAGCCAGAATGCTGAGTTATACCACCTAGAAGAGAGGCTTCTTGAAGCCCCCATCAGTGTGTGGCACAAGCTGGGGCCATTTCTCCCAGTGTTTTTGAGGAAACCCAGGAATCTAAGTGTTTATGCGGAGCTCTCATTTTTTAAAGGTTTACTCAAAAAT
>ML104224.1:0-14353 GCA_003697995.1 Taxidea taxus jeffersonii | reverse complement strand
TTTTTTGTTTTTTGTTTTTTAAAGATTTTATTTATTTATTTTTCAGAGAGAGCGAGCACAGGCAGACAGAGTGGCAGGCAGAGGCAGAGAGAGAAGCAGGCTCCCTGCCAAGCAAGGAGCCCAATACGGGACTCGATCCCAGGATGCTGGGATCATGACCTGAGCCGAAGGCAGCCACTTAACCAACTGAGCCACCCAGGCGTCCCTCAAAAATGTTTTTAAAAAAAGAAAATTTTAAAAAAATTTTTAATTAAAAATTTTTAAAAAATATTTCTTAATTTTTTTAGAAAAACCTTTTTTTCTTTAAGGTTCTGCTACAGACCCCTATTCTGCATTTTGTAGAAAGAAAGAACACCTACCTTGCCCAAATGTCCTGGTGTGCTCCTGAGGAGAGCACGGGACAGGAATGAGGAGATTTTCCCACTCTCCTTAGGCCTTTTAGGCCAGGTCACTCACTCCAAGCCCCTCTCACTTGCTGGCTTGACTATAGAGAGGGGAAACTCATAATTCAACCTCCAGCTTCCCCTGAAAGGAGAGGTTGCCCTGGGGCTCCTGAGTAGCACTGGCTGCCTGAACAAAAAGATGAATCTTATAGAATGTAGAATGTCTTTGCCAGTTCTTCCTTCCCCTTCCTTCCTTCCTGAAATGTGACTAAAAATTGGAGTGACAACGTCCCCATCGTGACCTGAGGGAAGCCACAAGTTAAAAGAGGTGAACAGAAGGGTGGAAGGAATCTGGGTCCTTGAGGACACACTCAAGCAGCTTCAGTAGACTGTGGAACCCTAGACTTCTTGTTAAGTGAGAAAAACAAATGCTCTTCCTTATTCAAGGTTACTTAGAAAAGAGAGCTTGAGGCAAGTGTTAAGTGCTGGTACTTCGCTTGCCAGAATGAGGAGAAGAAGCAATAGGCCATAGCACGATGAGAAGAAGCAAAGTGGTGACACACTACCACACTGCCCACGGCCTCACCCAGGGACACTGAGGCTGCTCCACCCATACTTCTAACTGCACACATGGGATGTCTCTGGGCAAGCTAGACACATAAATGTGCTGGAACAGTCTGTTGAAGGAAGAAGGAAAAGGAATCTATTTGCCCAACTCTCTCCCATCTCTTCTGATTGTTCAGTAATTTCCCCACAAGGTGTTAAGTTCCATCTGATTCTAGGTTGCATCCTCCACCCCCAATGGTGGCTCTTCAGGATGCCCAATCACATGCCCTATGAAGGGTCAGGGAAACCCCAGGGATAGGGCTGGCCGCTCTGATTACACAGACATAGGGGGCAGGATGCCTGGCTCTCCCCCCGCCAGTGAGTAGTCAGTCCCAGTGGCAAGTACTTGAAGGCTGAAAAGAGTCAGAGGTGCCCAGGGGTGGGGAAGGCAGAATAGAACAAAAGTCTGATGGCCAGAGGGTGGCGGTGGCAGAGGGTTACAGGGAAGTACCTGAGGCCAGTCTGAGAGGCTCCACCTGCTGAGACCGGTAACATTTCCTCATTCACAACTGAACTTTTTGTAGTAGGATGCTCTTTGCTCCATGCTAAATTTTTAGCAAGGTTTAACAATTCACAAAACGTTTGGACAAATAAGATTTCTTTGGAAATTTTCTCTGCATGTGTGTGTGTGCATGCAAAAGACTTTTCATAGAGAGAACTATATTAATTTCAATTTTTAAGTGTTTATTTGTTATTTGAATATTGGCTTTTAATTTATCATTTTTACAGTGTCCTTTATTTAGTGACATATTTGTGATGGTAGATGGTCAAGTGCATTCATATACTCATGCGTTTCTTGCTGAATAAATAAAAGGCCATTCCTTCCATGTGTTTTGCACATGGGTTGTTTCATGTGAGTTCTGTTTTCTGTTCCATTTATCTACTTTTCTAATAAAAAATAGAAATAAAAAGAAACCGAATAAAATATAAGCACGAGAGAGAAAATGTTTGCAAATCATACACCAAACAAAGGACTTATATCCAGAATATATAGAGACCATGCGAAATCCAAGGGAGATAATAATCCAATTTTAAAATGAGCAAAAGAAGCGAACAGACATTTTACCGGAGAGGGTAGACAAATGGAAAACAAGTACATGGTAAGGTCCTCAACATCCCAAGGAATTAAAAAAATACAAATTAAAATTATAATTAGGTTCCACTACACTCTTACTAAAATGACTAGAATAAAAATAGGATACATAGATACACACATAAGCAAGCAAATAAATAAATAGAAGCCAATAGCATCCAGTACTGACAAGGGTGCAGGGAAGCGACCCTGTCACACATGCTAATGGGGATATGAAATGGTATGATCACTCTGGAAAACAATTTGGATTTCCTCACAAATTTGAAAATACGTGTGACTTGTGACCAGCCATCTCACTGTGTTTGTCCTAGAGAAATTAAAATGTATGCCACTGAAAATCCTTTATGTAAATGTTTCTAGCAGCACTATTTATCATTGCCCAAACTGGGAAATAACCCAAATGAGACCAACATATAAGGCTGCTTCTGCACCGGTGGACTTTAACTGGTGAGGAAAAGGAGGTTAAAGTACATTTAACAGCCTTGCGAGGCTTAGAGAATAATCACTGGGGGCTGGGCCTGCCAAGGATAAGGAGCCTAGTGAACAACCCACTCTTTAGGTAGACACCCCAGAGAGCTGAATTCTAGGAGCACTCACGTGGTAATAAATTTATAACAATTGGCTCTCTAAGACAAAAGGCCCTGATTTATACTGTTTTCTAATTTCCGTGCTGTAAATACTCCCGGCAGAGTCAATTTCAATCTACCAATAGGACCTCAGTGAACACATGGTTGGGAAGTGATGGGCACAATCAGCTCTTCTGAGCCCGTGCTTGTTGGCTCCAGGATGCCACTTCCTAGAAGTCAGGATGTGCTGGAGGAAGCCACTTCTTGTACCCAGCTCTGAATCATCATGGTGCCGATCAGTGGATTGCCAGTGACTTACACAGGCTTCATGCATGACTCACAGGAAAGAAGAAAGCACACCACAATTCCTAGTTTTCTTCTTAAAAAAAAAAAAGCACTGATCATCACACCAGCAGAGATCACCAGGCGAATAAGTAAACAAGACTTCATGAATGAGAACCAGCACAAACAACAGACTACAGACACAGGCTCTGGGAAATGACAGAGCAGAATGACCAGGAAAGAAGCAAGATACCAAGTCAAATGCACTGTATGGCTGATTCCATTTATATAAAGGGCAAAATGGCAACATGAAATTATAGTGTTGGGAAATGCATGTTTAGGTCAAAAGTATAAAGAGAACAGGAAGGGAGTACAATAAAAGTTGGGATTGTAGCTGGTTTTAAGGGTGAGAACGTGCTGTGACCAGGAAGGGGGCAAGTGGGTGGGGGAGTTCTATTCACCTGGATGGTGATGACTCTTGTGCTCAATGTCTAATGATTTATTAAACTGGAAATGTGTGTTTCATGCATGTTTCTCTTTATCTTACATGTCATGGGAAAAGAAGTTAAAAATAATACATCATGACCAATTCTCTTACCCAAGTAATCCAAAGGTGATTCAGCTTTCAAAAATTGGGTCAGTATAACTCTCTAGGATAAAAAATTAATGGAGAAAAGCCTCTTAATTTTTATTTTAATAAATAATAAATAAATAAATAAAAGGGCTGTGATGAATTAAAACCACATGTGCATGATTGAAAACAAGACTCTTAGGAAACAAAGAATGAAGGAAAACTCCTTTACTTGATAAAAACAGTCTACCAGAAATCTACAGTAATGCCTACAGTTAGTGGTGAGATAGCAAAAGCTCTTTTCATTAAAGTCAGAAAAGAAGGAAAATGTGCTCATTATCGTCACTATCATGCCACATTCTGCTAGTGATTTCCACCAAGACAAATGCAGAGAATAACAACTCAGAATAGAAAAACATTTGTCATTCTTTGTAGAAAAGTGATTTTTGGCAGAAAACCCAAGAGAATGAAGCCATTCTGCCCAGGCACTCACCTTTCGGGGCTGCTGCTAATGCAGGGTGCGATGGGCGGGAGGCTCTCATTGACCAGCAAGCTCTCACTCCCGGTATCAACCCAAACTACAAAAGAACTAAGAACAAATCCAGTGGGAAGTGTGCTTTGTCTGTCTAAAGACTATAAGACTGCATGTTTGTTTGTTTAAACTAATCTCAGGAAAATGGAGAAAAAATCACATGCATTGACAAGAAGGCTCCCATCATAGAGACATTAACTCCCCCCTCATCTAAAAATTCAATGAAATTCGAACCCAAATCCCAACAAGCTGTTCCTAAAATTCATGGGTACATATAAGACACATGAAAGGATTAGGATGATTTGGGAAGAGAAGCATATGGGACATTTGCCATCCTGATACTATGAAGCCATCATGGGTGATGCAGGAGGCATGCAGCCATGAACTGACTCATCCATCCCTATCCTATTCCAGGGACCATGGCAGTGTTGGGTTCTGTCCCCGATACCCCACCCTGGTGGATATGGGAGTGGCCTGATGCGAAGGGCTGAGTCACGGGCAGCAGCTGCTGGGGTTCCTGTGTCTCTGAGTCCACAGGTGTGCCCAGAAGTCTTGTGGAGGAGTCTGGACTTTAACCAGAGCATGGATCTGGGATATAGGGAAGTGGGGCTCTTTAGCTGACAGCTAACAGAGGAGCCTAGGCATGTATATACCCTCACAAGGGATGTGAGGACCCCATGAGAAAGATAATTTATTAATAATCACATGGCCTTTGTTTATTACCATTAAGAATGTTCCAAAATTTATTTTCTTTTTTTAATAATTTTTTTTAGATTTTTATTTATTTATTTGACAGACAGAGATTACAAGTAGGCAGAGAGGCAGGCAGAGAGAGAGGGTGAGGAAGCAGGCTCCCTACTGAGCAGAGAGCCCGATGAGGGGCTCGATCCCAGGACCCTGAGATCATGACCTGAGCTGAAGGCAGAGGCTTAACCCATTGAGCCACCCAGGCGCCCCTACAAAATTTATTTTCTAAATCCTCATTCTGTTTTAATTTTTAAATTGTCTTCACTTTTAAAAAATGTTTTATGGTGGTAAAATAGTCTTATACAATGTGCAGTTTTACTTGATTTTAAGTGTACAATTCAGCAGCCTTGAGCAGAATAACAGGGCCATGCAACCATCATTCCTGTCCATCGTCAGCCCTTTGTCAACATCCCAAACCAAAGCTCTGTCTCCATGCAACACTGGCCCCCTAGCCCCTGGCACCCATCCTTCTACATTCTGTCCCTACAAAGGTCACTCCTCCGAGGACCTCATACAAGTGGAATTATGCAATATTTGTCCTTTTCGTGGCTGGCTCATTTCACCCCACACAATGTCCTCCAGGTTCATTCCTGTTGTAGCAGGTGTCAGCTGTCCTTCTTTTTAGGGTTGACTAATATTCTGTCGTGTGGCTGGACCACACTGTGTTTGTCCCATCTGCCATTCACGGACACCTGCTGGCTTCCACCTTTCCGCTGTTGCAGATAACACTGCCACAAACAGGGGCAGACAAACATCTCTGTCAGATGTTTAACAGACTCTGCTATCAGTTCTTATGGGTATATACCCAGCAGTGGGATGGCTAGATCATATGGGAGGTAATTCTTTGTTTAATTTTTTGAGGACTATTTCAGTTTTTAAAAGCATTATTGGGACACTTGGGTGGCTCAGTCGGTTAAGCATCTGACTCTTGATTTTGGCTCGGGTCATGATCTCATGTTGGGAAAGCAAACCCCTCATGGACTCTGCACTCAGCACGCAGTCTGCTTGAGGATTCTCTCTCCCTCTCGCCCTCTGGCCTTCCCCTTGTTTTCACTCTCTAAAAAAAAATTAATAAACAAAATCTTAAAAAAATAAAAAATAATAAAAGCATTGTTAATATACCACAATGTGTTAATTCTATCAAAAATAACCATGTACTTCTTTTTTGTAGTTTAAAAAGAATCCCAGAGCTGGGGAAGGTTGGGGAAAGGAACATTTTTCACAGACATAGCTAAGGCATAAGGTAGCATTTGCAGAACAAACAAATGCTCGGGGGTCTCAGCTTCACAATGAAGATCTTTTTCAACCTGTCTTTCATACTTCAGGGAGCTGACAACTGCACCTGGTGTAGGAACAAAATGACAGGGGGACAGCAGTCAAGGGACACCGTCTCCCTCAGTGGTCTGAGACGCTGCGTGGCCTCAGAGCCTGGGAAGGCCATGTGGAGGTGTTCCCTGGAAGGGTCACCTATTCCCAGGCGCCCACCCCCTGCCCATTCCACCCTGTCCGAGAGTGGCCATGCCCACCCCCGCATCCCAGCTACACTGGACACTGAGGAAAAGGGCAGCCTCAGAGCCAGCCACGTCTGCGGGTGGAGGAGGAGAGAAGGCGGTTTCTGCCAGCCTACCCCAATCTGTGCCCAACACTGGGAGGAGCTCAGTTTTGCATTCGTTTTCCATTGAACCCACTGTACCAATCGTGAATCAAGAGTTAAGGGAAATTTTTTAAAATTAAATCTGAAACCACAGGATATGTACAAGAGGGTGATGATTATGCCTGGGAGTTTTTATCAGTCACAGCTGTTCCATTATGTTTGTTTACTTTAGGGTAGAAATGGTCCTTTGAAATACATGACCAAAATAAACACACTGGCAGCTGCAGTGGGCACGGGTGAGCGAGCCAGCAGCGAGGGCCCGGGGAGGCCACCCGCACGGTCGCCGTGTCAACGGCAAAATAAACAGCCCTGCGCTCTCGTCCCTACCATGCCCAAGAACAGAAATCTTCTATGAAAAATTCTACTGGAATCTAGGAATTATGAAATTTTGCGGGATGTTGCAATTCCAGCAAAACCCAAAAGTTGATTTTTTTTAAAATACTGAGTATGGAATTCCATGTGAAATGTAGTGTTACAAAGAAACCACAATACCGTTAATAATCATTACATATGGATATTCATTGAAGACTTAGTATGCCCCAGGCATTCTACCCCATGCCGGGCACCCAGCAGTGAAAAGGAACATCAAAACTCCCTTCTCACAGAAAAGATAAAATCAGCAAGAAAATGAGTACTGACATAATTTTGGGTGATGATGAATGTTATCAAAAGTTTCAATAAGAATTAATTTAAATTATGAAACCTGGTCGATCACATACGTATAAATAGATGCTAATTGAAATCGGCCAAAACATTTATATTTGATAAGCCGCAAATCAGCTCTAACCACAACTCAGTAGAGGAAAACAAAATCAAAGGAAGTCCTAAGAAACTTATGTGCTCCTCACATGCATAAGAAAATGCGCACTGTTTGTGAATTCACAAGAGTTCACCTCCTTTACATAACTTCTTATTTTTTTAGAATGTTAAGAAGTTTAAAGAAATGAACATTTTTCATTCTGAGGAAAAATGTTGAAAAGCTAAATTTGAGGAGTTGGCATTTGTGTCTCGATCTGAGATCCTGAAATTATGGTTCCTGACAGTGCTTCTCTTTTTATTGTAAGTGAAACCTCTCCGTGAGTAAGGAACTCCACGAAAGAACTTGTTGTATTGACGGATCTGTTTCCAAGATAGAGGGAGTCTCAGCATGCAACTGTTCTCAGAGGTAATGACCCAAAGTAAAAATGATTTGTGTTTGTTTTCATTCCCTTAATGTGCAATGCGTTGGAGGAAAAGAGACAGAGCCTGCAGGGGCAGCTGCCAGGAGAAACTGTGTAGTGACCTCCCATGATCCTTTGCCCTGATTCTGATTCTGATTTTGCTGGAAGGGGACAGACTGGAGACCCTGCTCCGATGGCAAGACCAAGGAATGAACAGGGGATAAGAATGCGTGTTCTTTTTTTTTTTTTTTTTTTAGCATGCGTGTTCTTAAAGGAACCAAAAACCAAGCTGAATTCCTGGTCTTGTATTTCCTGCTAAGCACTGCTGTGTTCCAGGGGTTTAAAGGATTATTGATAACGCACACACCTGAACGTTAATGCCACTTTCCGTAAAAGCATATTCTTCAGCGCACAGAGAAAGCCTTGCTCCTTAGAGATGCTGATCTTCAGTCCTTAGGGTCGAATCTGCATTTGTTTCCACTGAGATACAGACTTGTCCACAGATTAATATTTATACAACGTGTTTCTTATACTAGTTAAATATGCGAGCAATTCAGTAGGACTTTTCTCAAGTCCTACTGAGAGAGCTAAGTAATGTTCACCAAGGCCCTTTCACCTCTAAATATATGGCAAAAATTTTTTATTATACTTTCTACCACTTAGGAATGGTTCAAGCTGCAGAAAGGTTGCTCAGCAGCTTAAATTCATTATACACAGAAAGTTTGGAGGTGGACGGCCCAAGACTCCTCACCGGTGCCATTCAAGAACACAGGCTCCTCCTAATTTTCTACTCCAGCGTCCTTAGCAAAGAGCAGAGGCAAAGGGGGATGGGATCTGAGTCTACTCCTTATTACCTGGAAAGCAAGACATCCATGGAGATCAACCTGACTCCCAGTTACAACTTGTCAGCATTAGGACTCCTCCAGCCATTCTCACACCAACCACTGGCCTGAGAGATGAGACGCCAACAAGAGGTCAAATCTATTACAACACGGGCCTCAGGCTGAGGTGGGAGGAAGATCCTTGCGACCTAGATGTCACAACCCAGATCCAGACAAAACGTCACGGATGCTGGAGGGGTGAGGGCAAGAGCACCTGTCTTCATGTTCTCTCCGACCACACAGAGTCTCTCATTCTGCTGAGTCAGCTCTATGCCCTTGCTCCAAAGGGGACCAAGGAGATGACTCTTGTACCGATTGCATGAAAATCAGAGGGATGCCCAGGAAAGGTAGCAGGTGACATTAAACAGAACCCTGGCAGAGGGAGCCATGTGTGCTGGGAGAGGCTTCCGTGACAAGGGGGGAGAGGCACGCATGGTGGGAAGGTCCCCTTTGTGAGGCAGAATGAGAAACCACAGGAAAGACCCCGTTACCAGGCAGTACTGAGGCTCTCCTGAGCTGGCCGATTTACCCCTCGACTGTCAGTGTAGCTGGGACATGGGTGTGGGACCCACGATTCAGTGAGAGCAGTTCCTGGGCTCCAAGAGGCTGATGCCACAACACCTGACAGCTCAAGTATGGCCCCAAGGGGGCAAGAAGCGGGTGGAAGGGAAGCTCCAGACCCCATGAAGGCCTCTCCCCCAGCTCCCTGGGTCTTCTGCAAACACCCAGCTCACAAAATGCCTGAGTGGGAGCTGGTGACAGAACAAGAAGAATGGGCGATGAGAGCAGGCAAAGGCTGTCTAGAGGGTTTGAATGTAAAGTCATGGGATGAGAGTTGACATGTGTTCGGCCCCCGCTGACTCTGGGCCATGCCCAGTGAGGACTGTGGGAGGGCTCGGTAAGCATGGCGTGGCATGGGGACAGCAGCGGCCTCGCGCTCTGGGGCAACGAGCTGGAGGAAGAGCCCAACACAACCGCCCCAGATCATTCGTGACATTGACACGGGTGGAGATGGAATTTCCCAAGCTTCGTTCTTCGTGCTTCCTTCACTGCTGTGACACTCCATGACCAAACGTATTGTTGGAACCACAAACCCCGAGCCTCTCATTGTCTGCCTCTCAAGTTGCTTGAGATCCAGAGTAAAAGATGTCAGTATGGCCAGGGTGTTGGGGACAGGGCAGGCTCAGGAGCTCTCAGTGGGCCAACACTGGGAGCAAGAACCCACTGTGGGACAACGAAAGCCACCCGGTGCCTGGGGGCAGCTGAACGGGAAAGTGGGAGAGTTTGGGGGCTGAGGCCTGGCGGTGTACGGAACCAGAACCTTCCCAACGTAGACTTCATGCCTCCATGTCTCTGCTCCTTGGGCTGCTCGGGCTTCTGCACCCTTTCTGGGAGATGCTTCTCTCTGCCTGTGAGCAGGGTCCCTGTAACCAGTGCAGCAAATCACTGCTGTGTCCAGTTAGCCCTTTGCCCAGGGACTCTCCCGGAAGCCCTGCCTCCATCCCACATGCTCCCCTGCAGTGATGCCCTTGATAAAATCCTCATTCTCATGAACAGGGAGACCTTCGTGCTCTCAAAACAATTTTTCTCCATCCTTTCTCTAAAATTACCTCTTTGGCATGACCGCTTTCTCCCTAGGGACCTTAGTCTCTGTCTTCGTCTCACAAACATTGTTTCTGGATCTAGTTCACTCTCTTTTCAAATCACTTTTTAAAAAAAAAGTCACTTTCTACCTGGTTGGACCTTTTGCCCTGGCCCCAGCTACTGGGCCACACCCAGTGTTCTGTCCTGTCCTGCAGTCCCCTCCCTGGCAGGCCCCAGATGACAGCTCACAGCACCTAAGCTGGGCTTTCTGGGACCAGCTGGTGCTGGGTGCTCAGTCTCCAACAGGGGACCCTGGTGTCCCAGCAGGGGCTCTTGGGTGGGCTTTCAAGGTAGCCCTGTGGGTGGAAAGCCCACGTGGAACCCCCAGTCGCTGGAAGAATTTGAGATGTGCAGCCCCTTCGCTGACCAGCGAGGGGTGCTGAGCCTTGCAGACCCATGAGTGGCTGACTGCTCCCCTGGGAGAGCATCCCCTTCTAATTTCCCAGTTAGATTTTGAATTCACCAGGACACCTCTACTGGTAAAACAGAACAAACAAAAAACCCTTCAATAATTAAGAGAGTCTCTGGTAAATCAAAAATCCCGTTGTTAATACAAAAACATCCTCTCTGACTCTGAGTCCAGGTTTCCCTATGGCCAGATTCCGCCACGCAGCCCCCACCCAGGGCCGTGTTTTCCAGGTGTGGGTAGCTGTTGGAAGGTAGTATGGTGTGCGGGGAAAAGCCCGCAGGAACTGGCCGCTAGAAGGTCCACCCCTGGCTCTCACTGATTAACTGTGGGACTTGTGGAAACTGCTCTGAGTCTCTGAGTATTTGGTCTTCCTCTCTGGAAAGAGGGATCATCCAGAGAGATTGAGGGTTGCAATGTGGAGTCACATGTCCCGTGTATAAAAGGCCGATCGTGGAGCCTGGCAGACAGCAGAAGCTCGTAAGTGTATGTTCCCTCTCCTACTCCTCCTGTTTCCTTATACCCGCAGTGGGAACCATAGGGGTCTTACTGGGTGCCATGCAGCATATCTGAAAGAATACTTCCCAGATGATCGCCGTTAGTGTGATGCTCCTATTTCCAAAAATCCACCGGTGCTCCCTCCCCACCATCCTTGTGATCAGCGGATCATGTCCAGTTGAGCTTGACCTTCAGGAAGAACTGAGATATCCAGAAAGAGGCCGGTTCAGAGTTAAAGCCCAAAAACTTCATCCACACGGGAGTGGAACCCTGCAAAATGACCGTGAAAGGGACTGGGAATCAGAAGCGAAGGGGCCTGAAGGGAGTTCCCCAGGATCCGAGTGGTCCTGGCAACAAGCTGAGCCCTGCCCCCTCCCCTGGTGCTAGAAACCCAGTGTTGTTTCAAAGGATGCCCCCAAGTCCTCTGAACCAGTCCTGCACTCTCCACCCCCACCCAGACCTCTGAGCCCTTCTGTCCTCTGCCGGTGCTCCAGCCACACCCAACTACTAAAGCCCAGCCCTGACTATTTTGTTAGCCTTCCTGGCACTTTGCAGGAACCCCAGGGGATTTCCTTACTCACGGGTCACCTAGCACAGCTGTTTGCAATCCTCGATGCCCATTAGACTCCTTGATGAGCTTCCCAAAGTACTCATTCCCAGGCCCCACTCCCAGAGGTACACTGTGGGTGTGTGCTATTGGGAGGGGCATTGGGGGAGGGGAAGATGGATGACACCGTTGGACCCACAGACATTTAGTCTGAGAGCAGTAATGCATGCATGCAAATAACCATTACACAAGATGGGAGTTGCTGGGCGTGAAAGAAATAGTGCTACGTTCCAAAAAAAGCTCAGACAGAAGATTTCTTCTGGTTGAAGGAACAAGAAAGCTTGATCAGTGAGAAGTCATTTAAGCTTGCCTTCACACATGAGAACTATGGAGGTATCTGTCTTGTCATCTCCTCGGGGTACCTTGAGCATTCTGAGCTGGCATCGAAATAAGTTCTTATGGATGGAAGACAGATCTTAAAAACCTTGCTCTGCAAAACTGCAGGGTAACCTACCCATGGCTACTAAGCACCTCAGAGCACTAAAACAAACAAACAAACAAACAAAAAACAAAAAACCTGGCATCCACTAATGGCATTTATTTAAGAAGGGATTTGGTGAAAACAGAAGCTCCATGTGAAAAGGAAAAGCAGATCAGACCAAATGTCTTCCCATCCCACTGCTAGAATTCCTTTCGTGCCCAAGTGTAGACGTCAGTCACGGACCACAACTGCGTGAGGCCAGTGGATCACGCATGGCTTGTGGCACTGACCTGACTACCTGGTGGTCTGAGCGCTCTGGAGTCTGGCACTGAGGCTCTGTGTGACGCTGGACCCTTGTGCTTCACCTGGTGTTCCAAATGGCCCCGTGTCAGTTCGAGCACCGACATCAGTGGCTGCCATGACTTTGCGTGCCTCCCCCCTGCCCCTGCCAATCCAGACACAGCCCTGGAAAGTACCACGACCGTTGGCTTGCATTTGGAAGCAGTAATTGGCTATCAAATCCCTTGTGAGTCTGTTTTGAGAATGAAAAAAAAAACTGAAAAAACTCGAGGATCATTCCGGGAGCTGGCAGCCTTTGTCTTCCCTTCTGCCCCGTGTTTTGGAGAGCACTCCAGTCCCCATTGTGCTCTGCGGGGACGGCTTGTTTTCAAGAGGACATAGGCTGTGCAGGACCTTCAAGGGCAACAGACAAAAAATGCACAGACTTTTAGGGGAAGAGCGAGGATTTATAGGCAAAAGGTAGCTATTCTGAGACTCCCCAATAAAGATATACAACCTGGACAAAAGGTAAGTATTTCACTCAGTCTGTGAAAGCCTGTGAAATTTATTTTTTGCAAGCTTTTACAGTCCACAGCCCTTCCCATTCAATCTTGAATAATAGCATTGAATTGAGCTCTAAAAGCTTCCGAAGTTTGAAGCCTTTTGACAAGTTAATTTAGCAGCATGGTAAAAAGTTTTTCCCCAAGATAGAATAAAGCCATCATATCATGAATGTAGCAGTCATCCAGAGGAAAGAAAACACCATTAGGATTAGAAATGATGTGCTTTATGGAGATAGTTTGTGGTTTCGTGTAATCTACTATCAATATTTCAGGAGAAAGATGTTCCACTCATCATTCAGCTGGAAGTCAATATCTCCACTTAAAACCAACACCCAGGGGCCAGATCACATCTATCTTTTATTGGAAAAATAACATTCTCTATGCAGTTTTTCCTTCTACAGTTCTTTAGATTCTAATTGTGGGTGGTTTCTGTGTGTGTGTGTGTGTGCGTGCGTGTGTGTGTGTATGAAACAAAGAGGTTTTTTTTCTAGAAAAACACAAGGAAAAGATAGAGGCGATACTTTCTTTATCCGCCCCCCCCATCTCCCCTCCACACTCCCCCCACTGGCTGCTTCTCCTTGCCCATTCAAAGTGACATAGAAGAAACTCAGTCCCTTTCCTTAGGAAAGGTGGAAGCCAACGGAAGGTAGATTTTTGGTTGATTGGTTGTTGTTTGTTTGTTTTTAAAAATTCAAGGCAGTAACGCAGAGTGCCTGGTTCAGGTTGCTTCTCCAGTTTGCATATGAAGACAGGCAATGGAGCAGACCCATTCTCTCCCCTCCAGCATCTCAGTGGCTGCTGCTGAGAATCTTCAGGGAAGAGAAATATTCACCTATAAATAGGATGAATGGTACAGATCTGGCTTTGTCATGATAGAGAAAAAAGCCAAGAAAAATTAATTATATGTAACAAAGAAATGCTTCAGATGCCATTTGGTCTTGTGCCCTGAATATAAATCTCCAAATGTTTCTCACTTGAATATTTTAGTGGGGAAAAATAAAATTAAAATTAAAAATCAGATGCCCTATTGTTGAGTTTCTACAGTAGCGCAGGGCGGCCGTGAGGCACGCTCAGCCGTGGCGTGGGTCTCATTCTGGGAGTCTTGGGCTGGAGGGTAAGGGTAGGTCTTGTGTCAGGTCTAGAGGCTCCTGCCAACCTCCCTCTCCCCACCACCCACCCCGAGAGGACAGGCTCCCAGCTGTGCACAAGCAGAAGAGGAAACCTTTTCTGAATGATTCCTACCTTTGGTTTATGGAGCAGAGTGATTTTTCACTTGAATAAGGGAAAGATTATTTAATTATTCCTCTTCTATAGAACATTTTAGGGAGAAAATGCCCAATGGGTCAGGATTGAAGAAAGAGAAACCAAAATAATTGTGCTTATAAGCTTATAAAAACAATAAATAAATAAAGCGAATGATTGAAACCAGCTAGACCTGAGTCCCGTCTCTACCGCCATCT
>RCUC01140726.1:0-70559 GCA_003697995.1 Taxidea taxus jeffersonii | reverse complement strand
TCAGGGGAAAGGCTTTTAGGCTTATTTTTAAAAATTTAAAAGATACAGTAAACCATGAAAGACAAAACAAGAGCATACTACAAATTCCCCATAATCCATAAACTGGCCCTAAGCTGGCCCTAATATTGGTGTGTGTGTCTGTGCGTGTGTTCTACCTATTTCTGTAACAACAACAAAAACCTAAAATGTAGTGGCTTGACAAACAATTGCTTTATCATATTTCTCCACTTTCTGGGTCAGGAATTTGGGCAGATCTTGGCTGAATGATTCTACTCCATGTAGTGTTGACTGAGGTCACTTGGTAGTACTTAACTAGGCTCATCTGGAGTGTCCAAGATCATTTCACTCACATGGCTGGTGTTTTGACCATGATGCGTCCACTGGACTCTTCTCCCTTGCCAAATAGTCTAAGATTCTCCACATGGTCTGTCCAGCAGGTACCTGGAGTTCGTGGCTCAATGGTCCAAGGGCAAATTCCTGAATCTGCCTGTCCTAGGGGGTGAGGAAACTAAAATGTCATTTATGCTGTATTGTATAAGGAGTCATAGAGTCTGCCCAGATTCTCAGGGAAGAGTGTCAAAGAATTTGTAGTCATCTTTAACGTGCTATAGTCTATCCCTTGGTCACAAATTATATATATTCCTCTCATCTGCAAAATACTCCCATCAAAGGTCACAAAATTTCATCCTATTACATGAGGGCCTGGCAAACTATGGCCCACCACCTAGTTTCATAAATAAAGTTTCATTGGAACACAGCAATGCCCATTAATTTGTATATTGCCTATGGCTACTTTCATGTTACTATAGCAGCTTTGAGTACTTGTGGCAGAGAACTTATCACTTGTAAGCCTAAAATATTTACTATCTGACCAATCCTTCCTATCAGCTTAAAGTCCTAGATTCTACCCTCTAAATTAGGGCAAGGTACAGATGATGCTCTTTAAGTGCATATCCTCAAGTACAGTGAATTTCTATCTGAAGACCCATGATCAACTCAAGAGATATGTTAGCTCCCCCACTGTGTATATTCCCAATACACAATGGTGGGCCAGAGATAGGGTAAGCCCATAGATGGTCCCATTCAAGAAGGAAGGAGAGGCACATAGCAGTCACTGTTTTATACCAATTTTAAAATCCAGCACCACATTTTCCCAGTTCCTAGATTATGGTCCTGTCTTCCTCTCTAGGAAGGCTTTTCCATGGCTCTTGGCTCTAGCTTCTGGGTCTTTGGTTCTGCCAAAGTTATTCTCCCTGTTCTACGTAGCCCATGTGTGAAGTTGAGAAGTTTTGTACCTGCTTCTTGCCTAAGGAGGTTGGAATCCAAAGGTGTTTTTTCATTTTGAACTGCTTCTGTTCTTTTCAGTCCAAGCTTATAAAATCTTTTATAAACTTTTTGGATTTCTTAGGTATTAATTTATAATAAACTTCTTTAGACAAAAGCCACACTTGTTTCTTAGGCCTTTCTCTACCTTTAGCTCCCTGTGAGGTTGCTATGGGAGAATGCCCTTAGGGTTCTAAAAAGCCCTAATGCTTAACTGAAAAGGTCTATGAAGCATACCCTTTAGATTCTTAGAAGTTCTCCTAGGCACACTCTTAAATATTTCCGAGGTCTTAACAAATGATCTTGCAGCCATACCTTGAAATCCTTACCCTGAAGTCTTGATTTACTGATGACACCCTGGGTTTGATCTCTGCCTTAAAGCTATTTCCTTGAGAAGATTTTGCTGGGAGAGACTGAAATAATTTTTATTTTCAAACCAAGCAAGTTCTGGTTTCCTCATATTTTCTCTAACTTCTCCTTGAAAACTTAAGAGATCTTTTAAAAGTTAGTCCTACCTTTTCTAGTATGTTGTCTTAGGCATCTAGAAACAAGATGGTACTCTCTACATTCTGTCCAGTAATCTCCCTGCCAGAGCCATGAGTTCATTAGATACTCTTTCTGTTTCCTATGTTACCACAGGTTCTAGCATTTCCAGACTTTCTACCACCACATATTATCTTCCCCACTTCCTTCAAACCCTTACCAATGGCCTTCCCAGACTCTTTGAACTTGTGTTTGTAGCCTAATCCCAGAGCCAATGGCCCATGTTTTACATTTGTATTCCATTTCCTGGTACTAAATTCTTGCATATCTTCTATATTTAATGTGTAGTCACCGACATCATTCCCTTATACTTATATCCTCCCACAATTTGATAAACTCTTTCAACTGCATACATCCACAATTTTAAAATGACTCTTTATTAATTTTCTCTCCTTGGTCTTCTGCTACAATGACCATGTCTTTGGAATATTCTGATTAAGTTAAGATCTATGTGTTAAAGAATCCTTAAGTCAAATAAAATTGTTTACACCCAAATTATTTCCTAGGATTGTTTTCTTCAATCTCTTTTAATGCCACAACTTGACAGGAAGAACTTGAAAGAGAAAAACAAAAGGAAATTAAATATATTAAATTAAATATATTACCAGAGAAAGGTCACAAGCAACTGCTTCTTTACCTCTGGTCTAGTGTGAGTGGTCAAGTGTGAGTGGCCAGCTACTCCATATTTGAGAGTGAGATATTAAACCATCATGAAAGACTTCTAAGGAGGTGTTCAAAGTCCAATCAGGCAACTGTTAGCTCCTTTTTCTTGTCAAGGGTATAGAAAGGTTGAGTTGGAGTGTTAAGATGATTTTTTGGAGGAGACTTTCAGGTGTTTTGAGTCACCACTCCCTTAGTGACATGGGACAGGGTAAAGAGGGTGCTTCTCTCTCTTCTCAAGTCTAGGAAGAGGTACTTCAGTGGACCCCTATGGAGAACGAGACATGCTTCTCTTGTCTGTTTATTCCTGAAAAATATCTCCCAGCAGAAGATTAGGGCCATCTGGCTGTGACTGTGGAGAGAAGAGAGGTAGCTATAGTGGCAGTAACCTGCTCAGAAATTGGAATTTTAATACTGTTTGACCAGACCATTGTGCTTGTCCATCCAGTGTTTGACTAGCTAAGGGTACAGGTGTCTTTCTTCTGAACTGGCTGAGGTCACATATTGAGGAGTCAGAAGAAGGCTATATTGGGTCTTGCCCAAGACAGCCATAAGAGAAGGATACTGGGTATCCTTCAATTGCATAGAGGCTGAGAGGACAGTAGAAGTACACAGCTTTCACTGTGTCAAGAGAATGTCCAGTGATGATAGGATGCAAAGCAACTTCAAAGAATTTACAAAGTGTGTTATGAAAGAAAAGCCCAGATTCAAACCTCTGCCAAAACTCAACAGCACTAAAATTATACTACTATAACTTCGAGGAACAGAGGTAGCCTACTGAGTGGCTGGGAGAAGTACCATGTGGGAAAATGAGAGAACATGATGACCATATCATCCATCTTTGGCACCGCAGGCTGCTAGCCTGTAGGATAAGTAGGATAAATTGTAGCAGGGGTTGGAGGGAGAGGGGGAAAAAAACTTTAATTCTAGATGAAGTTGTAAGTTTGTTCTTACTAAATGAATGTATATATATTTGTATTATAATATATCAACACCCATAAAATTAATCTAATCTGATGTATAAAGTATGATATCATATATATAGACAAAGGTTGTGAGGATTTACCAAGTGTTTATAGAGGCAGAAAAAGGAAAGTAGCAGCCGTTCAGAGTAGGCTTAAATGAGCAGTGGGAGGAAAGAATAGTTATTTCCTGTTGCACCTTAGAAGTCTTACTGGTTCAACATAATGACTGCGCAGAAGATAATATTAGGACCTGTGGATGGAAGCTGTAGGGCTTATTACTAAGAAGACTTCTGTAATACTGAGAACTGTCTACAAAAGTCTTCCAATGGAAAAGCTTTCTTTGACAATTACAAAATTTGATGATGACTACAAAATTAGGCCTAAAGAAATGTTGTATGTTTGTTCACTATTAGTGTTTATCAGTTCTTTTTCCCCTCACCTTATTTGTAAGTGCCATTGGCTGAGGCTAATGTAAAGTGCCACATTATTCCACACTATTTTCTGGTCCCACCTCCACAGATGACATATTGATTTATCTACTAAAGTGTTTTTCTAGTTTTCACATATGTAGGCAAAAGTTGAAAACAGTCTCTCATTTCAGAAAACCTACCAGTTCTTTTAGGGAGTGAAATCATCCATGGATAATGAGGGCAGAACCTTCTCCCATGCTACGGACTACATTTCAATTCCCAGCAATCATCTGATTAATCCTCAACTAACACGTGTGGACAGTGAACATGATAGTTTTCTCACATGGCTCAACTTCCCAGAGCAGGTCAAGGTAACGGTCTCATATTCATCAGGACAGAAACTGATTACAAATTCTGTAGAAAATATCTTTCAGAGACTATGAGAAGTCTCTTATTTTGAAAAGCTCTTCTCTGTTGCTGTTTCCAGACACTGAATACTGCAAAAGGTTTTCTAACTGAATTCAGCTGATTACTCGTTAAACAAACAAACAAACAAAAGTCCAGGAGTAGAAAAAGAGATGTAGAATTACTTTCTTCTTTTTTTTTTTTTGGATGATCCTGAGCTTTCTGGAAACAGTGTTGGGGCTTTTCCTTTAATTACATGCCAGCTTTCCTCAAATGAAGGAGAAGTTGTGCTGATGTTAAAAATCGATATGGACACCACACTTCTCTGTAGAGCCTCCTTAGCCCCTGGTGTTTCAATTTATAATGTGGTCTTTCTTTCTTTAAAGGAACTGAAGGCAAATAATTCCTTAGTTTTAAAATACTCCTGTCTTACTAATTTTCTTCACAAAAATGAATGTAAGTTTGACCAATTCTCTAACTTTACAGTCTTCAATAAAAACGTCCACTCAAGTAGAGGCATTTTTAGAGCATCTGCCCAACCCAATGCCCTCTGACAGCTGTACTATCACCGCCCACCTACAATGTTTATACACCACTCTTGCCCTTGGGCCATAGCAGACTGGACTGGGGTAAACTTCTGAGCCCAGCTGATTTAGTTTTTTTTACTGGAAATCTGGAATTGGACTTCAGAAATGCTAGTTAATTTCTTCAGTTGTCTTGCCCAAGGTGACATGAATTTCCAAACAGATGCTGCTTATATGGGGTGGCCATTTTGAGTCCCACTGATTTTCAGAGAAAAGAAAAACTAAGCAAACATCTAAGAGATAAAGACATGAGACCACATGAATAGAGAGAGTGAGAGCAAGAGAAAGTGAGAGAGAAGCTACAGGGCAGTTGTCATAATGGGATTCCTCTTCCTGGTCCCAGTGTTTTGTGATGCCAACAGTGGGCTTTTTGTTCCATGGCACACCTCAATGTGCTCATGATATTTTTGTTTTTTTTGCTCATTGGACTGACTGGGTTTCTATTATTTGCAACCAAAAACTAAAAATTTACTGAGATATCCAATTACAAAATCAAATTTTGAAAGCTCAACTAATTATTTGGCTTCCATTGTCAGTAGATTGTCACTTAGAGATGTGCTTCTGAGGTCAACTTGGTAGTCTCAAAGAATGTACTGTTTATATTCTCCAAATTTCCATTGTTGTTTATACCTTTGTCTTGAAACCTCTGTAGAGAACACTCACTTATTATTATTATAGGAAAAATGACCTTCTCAAAAATGTCTTTAGCCAGTATTGATATCTATTGCTGGCACCAGGGCTCCTCTAGACTGTATTCTCCTGTCATCACCAAGATGTCAGAAAGGGAAAGTTTTAAATCCTATATCTTCTACTTATTACTGTGTGATCTGTGGTAAATTATTTAACCTAAGATGTGCATTTTCCCTTTCTTCCCTTAAAATATAAGATATTTGTATAAACACAGAGAACATACTGATGGTTGCTGGGGTGTGGGGGTGAGGTACACAAAATGGGTGAAAAGAAAAGGGAACAGGCTTCCAGTTATGGAGTGGGTAAGTCATGAGGATAAAAGGTACAGCATAGAGAATATAGTCAATGATACTGTAATGGCATTGTATCAAGACAGATGGTAGCTACACTTGTGATGAGTATTGCATAATATATAGAGATTCGAGTCACTATATTATACATTTGAAACTAATGTAATATTATATGTCAACCATACTCAGATAAAGACAATTTTTAAAAAATATATAGGGTCTTTGTTTTTAGTGGGCCCATGGTCAGCCAGCTGAATAGCACATTTCCCAGCCCCCCTTCTAATAACCACATTGCTCTCATATCCTCCATGCTGTACATAGGCACCATTTCAAGGAGTTTACATGTATTACCTCAATTAATACTCATAGCAACTCTATGAGATGGGTTAATCTTTATAACAATCCCAGGAGATAAGTACCATTGTTATTCTCATTTTACAGATGAAGAAACTGAGGCCTCGGGCAGCCCAGAGATGAGGCAGAACCAGCATTCAAAGCCAGGCTCTGTGACTCTAGAACCTGTGTCTTCACCTCTGAATCATGCTGTCACTGTAGTAAGTTGATTGGGACTTCATAACCTCTGCTTTCCAATTAGACATATAACAAAATCCAAATCTGCAGTGATGAGGAGGAAAAGAATCCACTAGGTTACTTGAAGATAGAAAATTAGTTAAGTTTCAAAGTTTTTTTTTTTAAATAAATAAAAAAAAATAATCCATACAATTCCATCATTTGGTGGAAACCATTGTTCATTCTTAGGAGTCTCCCTTCTGGTCTTTTCTCTACCTAACGTATAATATGCATACATCTATAAATAGAAGGCTTTCATGTTTTCTGTGAGATGCAGCTATTCCTGAAAACCTCCCATAATTTAAAACTTGCATAATTCAAGACTGATACTGACAAAGGATTACACAGAGCATAACATGGTACATCTATGTGGCAGTAAGATATATGCAGTTTAAACTTGCCATGAAATTATGTACTCTTAAGAAATTTTTAATTTGAGAGATTAATATTATTTCAAGTTATGTGCATAAACTGATACTTCCTTAAAAATGTTATGTGACAGTATTCTGAATTCACTTAATTTACCTCAGAGGAAACTTATGATCACATGGACATCCTGGAATACTATTTTTATGTTTTCTACTTCTTAAATTTGCCTTTATGTATAATCTTCCCCCTTTATTTTCATTCAATTTATCCATATTCTTCCATTGGTTTGAGTTAAATTCTTAGTATTTTTTTCCTCTTCTTTCTTAAAATAATAAAAGCACTTACTACCAGGAGTTGTCCTCTAAACACAACGTTGGTAGTATCCCCACATTTTGATTTCTAATATTCTGGTTGTTTCGCTTCATAAAGCATTTTGGCAGGGCACTTGGGTGGCTCAGTGGATCAAGTGTCCAACTCTTGGTTTTGGTTCAGGTCATGGTGTCAGGATCGTGGGATGGAGGCCTCCATTGGGCTCCACACTCAGCATGGAGTCTAACTGAGATTCTTTCCTCTTTTGTCTCCCTTCCTCTTTGCTCCTTCCCCTGCTCACACAGTCTCACTCTCTAAAATAAATATATAAAATCTTAAAAAAACAAAAGTAAGGGATTTGGGGAGGTGGGAGGAAAGATATCATTTTCCCAAAGTATGTTATTGCAGTTTGGGATAGTACTATCCCCTAAGCTATTCCTTTGTGGTATTTGACAGTGCTCGATGGTTACATTAAGTTTGGACTCAAGAGACAAGTGTTTAGAGACAAGTTCAGAGTTTTCTACCTTTACTACATTTCTGCTTTTGTTATATGCATGTTCATCTTTTCTGGTGTTTTAGCAAGCAAAATTATATCTTCAAATCTTTTTTTTTTTTTAACTCTGCTAGTCCCACCCATTAAATGTTCACAGTAGGCTCCAATACTGTGAGAAACAAAAATGTACTTCCCAGGGACTGTGCCACAGTTTTGAGAACCAACTGAAGTAGTATATTATGGCTAATTAAGAGTGATGTTCAAGGTGAGGTTGAAGAGATGGTCTGGGTTGGGTCGTCCAGAAAGAATATAACCCAGTGGGACAGTTAAAGCAGTGCCAGTTCCTTCCTTTAAGATCTGGTAGGTCTGTGAATTCACTTTCAACCTTTATCTTTTTTTGCCTTTTGGTTTTGCTTTGTTTTATGACTATTTTTTATAAATAGCATGCTTTTTTCTGAATAATTTTTAGATCTAATATAGAAGACATTACCTACTGCTTGGTCTCTTGATTATAAAGCACTACTGTAATCCCACAAACCAGAGCAGTGAAAGCACAAAGTAATTGCTCAAAAGAATATCTAATAAGTGAATAAACTATTCCCTTTCCTTTAATCTTCTTTAATATTTTGGAAGTTGTATATCTTTTTTAAAATTTGTATGTAATTATTTTTAAGTTTTTCTGAAGCAAACACATTTTCCATAATTTTAAAATCAAGAATGAAATAGTGTGTTTTGAAACGCCCGTTTAAGGAGATTTCTATTCTGCTGGGGCACCTGGGTGGCTCAGTTGCTTAAGTGTCAGACACTCGATTTTGGCTCAGGTCATGATCTCAGGGTCCTGGGATTGAGCCCCACCTCTGGCTCCTCACTCAGCAGGGAGTCTGCTTGAGGATTCTCTCTCCCTCTCCCTTTGCCCCATCCCCTGCTTGGTCTCTCTCTAAAATAAATAAATAAATCTTAAAAAAAGAGATTTCTAGTATTTCCTCATTGCCACTCAGTCTTTGTTAATAAAATCTTGAGTTTATTATTTTATTTTTTATTTATTTAAAGTAGGTTTCACTCCCAGGCTTGAACTCATAACCCTGAGATCAAGAGTCATATACTCTACTGACCATGACAACCAAGGGCCCCTAAAATCTTGAATTTAGATCTATATTATTACTAAGACTTTTTTCCACTAAGATAACCTTCTCTTTTTGACATTTGCCTCTAGTTTTGTAACCAGATTTACAAATATTTAAATATCACACTTTAATTGGTCTCTATGTTCACTGCGTATTTGTTTATGCCGACTTTCCTGTTCTTGAGATGTTAAATTTTTTCTCACTGTTTGTCTTCAAATAATTTTTTCAAGAAGGATACCAGGGTAGTATCTTTCTAGAGACTTTGTACTTGATTACCTTTAGTGAAAGACCATTCAGATAAGTGTTGAAATCTGGGTTCCACACATGAATAATTAGCTCCCAAATTACTGAGTATTGATTAAACACTATTCTGAGTGTGACTGTGAGGGTGTTTCTGGATAAGAACATTTATATTGATAGATTGAGTAGAGCATATAGCTTTCTCCAATGTGGATAGGGTTCACCCAATTTGTTTAAGTCCTGAACACAACAAAAGGCAGAGTAGGATAGACTTTGCTCTCTTTGCCTGACTGTCTTGTAGCTAGGACGTTGGTCTTTTCCTGCCTTCAGACTTCAACTTTGTCTGGAACCATTGGCTCTCCTAATTCTTGGGTCTTGGGACTTGGACTGGAATTAAACCATTGGCTTTGTAGGTCTCCATCTTGTTCACTGCAGATCTTGAGACTTGTCGGCTTCTATATTCATGCAAGCCAATTATTTATTATCTATCTGCGTATCTATCTGTCTATCAAGGACGAGTTCAAGGATTTGAATTTGATAAAGATCAATGTCCCAGAGGCTGAGGAGTGGATTATAACAATCTCATAACCTAGTACCATAAGGGGTGTTTGTACTAGGTGTCAATGGGTCTGGTGAATAATTCAGAGCAATTGTTTCAGTGATGAGAAAAACAAAAACATGGGACCATACTGGAGTCTTCAAACTTCAGGGACAAACTTCGTTTATCTTTGAAAATCTGCTGGGTTTGGTACCTTTTTACTGGTATGTACTCAATAAAGCCTGGTTCCATTGAGACATATCCTTGATGATGGAGCATTTCTCTTCCTGTGAAGGTTTTTCAATAACAGTAGAATTGTCTAATAGACAATGTATGAGTGGTAAAGTGTAATGTTCTGGCAAATTTATAAGGTAAGTCTATTTATATCAATCTCCTTACTCCAGGATAAACATTTCCTTGAGTGGCAGTGTTTTTATTTTATAACTGGCTTGACTACTAGTAAGAAAGTCACAGCATATAAATGGTACCTTGATGTTAATATTAGGGAAGTACATGACATATTTGTTTCTCTTTTTCTCTTCCTTTGATTAAGTAGTATAATCATATTAGCCAAAATCATTAGGCTGCTATGAAAAATATTTTAATAAAAATATCCCCACACCAATGCATCCCTTTGTACATTAAAAACTTGGCAAAATGAAGTGGTAATCTTCAGCTCAGCAGGAGGGAGAACTGTAACAGGAAGTTCTGGGATTCCTCAATCTCACCTGGGAACAGTTAAAAAAATAATTGTAATAACAGCATAGCAAAAAAACCAATAATGCTTAGCATTTGTATGATACCAGACCCAGACATTCTACATAGAAGGAGGGTGGCAGTCTAGCTGGAAAGTGGTGAGGAAGCTAGGAGATTTGTCTTGAGGTTGCACTGGTATACCACTTCATCTAAGAATGAGAGAATGACAACTACCAAAAATCAGAATTGAGGGACACCTGCATGCCTCAGCTGGTTAAGTCCCAGTCCTTGGCTTAGGTCATGGGATCGAGTCCCACACTGGGCTCTTCTCAGCAGGGAGTTTACTTCTCTCTCTCCCTCTCTCTCTCTGTGCCCTCTCTCTCAAATAAATAAGTAAAATATTTTTAAAAATTAGTTAAAATAACCAAAAACCAGTGTGTTGGGGCAGGTGCAGAGAGGAAGGATCAGGGGGTGGGATGGTGTTAAGCTGTCTCACTCCCTCTATTCATTCCTGAGAAGCTACTTCTTCTTTTTTTTTTTTTTTTTAAGATTTTTATTTATTTATTTGTCAGAGAGAGAGAGAGAGAGCACACACAAGCAGGCAGAGGGGCAGGCAGAAGCAGAGAGAGAAGCAGGCTCCCTGCGGAGCAAGGAGCCTGATGTGGGACTCAATCCCAGGATCCTGGGAACATGACCTGAGCCGAAGACAGTGGCTTAACTTACTGAGCCACCCAGGAGTCCCAAAAAGCTACTTCTTGACACTGGTTGATACACAGAAATTTGCCTTTTCAGAACTCAAGTTTATTCATACCAATATATGTACCAATATGTACTTGTGGAGTCTTTGTTCAAAGGAAATATTCTCTGTTCCGAAATTTCTGTTTCATGTCATTCTCTCACAAGATGATGCTAACCTGTTTAAAACTGAGATGCCAAAGGAAGGCCTCCATGGAAGTTAATGCAATTCTTTCATGAGGTGCCCTTCATACCACATACGAAATTATCTGGTATCAAGTAACAAATGTTTGGATGACAAGGAGTTAATACTCTTCCATCTACATACAAGTTCAAAGCTTGAGTATTATACCTTGGTAATCAGGGCAGGATGAAGAGGGTCTTGATCTGGTCAAGATAAATGTGTTCTCCCTGCCCCAGCCATTGTATCAATGATGGCTTCACTCTAGAACCTCCTAAGCTGGTTTAGAACATTCCCAGTCATCATTCCTAAAAGTGAAATATTATCTACCATGTGCAAGAGCTCTTGAGAGCTTCCCTAGCTGTAATTAAGTATGCATAAAAGTAGCAGTGCTTTCAACTCAAGTTGCATGCTGGTTTGTTTTGTCAAGCATTCAAAAAGCTTCTGATGAGTGATCAAAAAGTGGATTAACAATTTGAGTCTCTTTCTTCAGGAGTATCACTCTTATTGCTTTGCAGAGTCTCTGAGCCATGCCTCGGGGCACATGCTCCAAGTTGCTGGCTCCAGCTTAAAACTCGGGGTTGAGCATTCCATATTAAATGTGCATGTTTGTTTTTGGATTCTTGAGCTTTGCCTGGGGCACCCTCTCTAATTAATGATCCCACAGGTTTAGAAAACCTCTGCCCAATCTTTTCTGATTTTTTAAAGGAAATAGAGAAGGTCTTACTCTGAAAAAGGCTTTTGTTGGCGAGTGTCATATTGTGGGTGGATTTTAAGATTTAAATACATTTTCTTTTTTAATGTGGTGGCTTTACCACACTAGAAAGATGGGATGGTTATGTATGCCCACCATTCATTCACATTTGGCAGACAGAAACCTTGATGTAATAAAGGAAAGGATGGCTATTTAATAGTTCTTTTATTTTCCATTCAGATCACACACACTTTTACTGAAAGAGGCCTCACAGCACGGAGTCTGATATTACAGCAGTGTTTTCAGGAAGCAATAATTGAATACTCCTCATTAAACTGGTTCATAAAAGAATCCTATAAAACCAATACAAATAATAAACCTTGAACATGCTGCTTTAAATTCCAAGAGGGTGGTGAAGATACGCTACAGTAACACTTTTCCTGTTCATAGAGTGATTTTGAAAACCTTGTGTGAATTTTTCCAAGCCAGGCAAGCACCTCACTTTTGAATAAAGGACCCAGGGAACATTTTAAATGTATTGAATCCAAGCCTGTGCCTTTTACAGTCAGTCTTCTCCAAGAATTTATCCCTAATCCTGACAGGATCCCCAACTGAAAGGCTAATTATCTTTAATCACTTAATTAATAGGTAATTCTTACAAAGAGGCTCAACACCTGAACCCGCCAAGTCCTTTTGTATGGACAAATCCAGCTGGTTGGATGTGCTAATTTCACTCCCCATGAATGTGGCCAAATTGTATATTGTTGCAAATAACAGTAAGTGTATCCAATTCGAAAATAATAATGAAAAAGTTATATTTTTGCTCCCATTTTAATCAGAGTCAGCTGTGGAAAGCCCCAAAGCACAGGGCTTATGGTTACCTCACCACCCCAGATGGTGCCACTGGCCCAGCCTCCTCAGTGACCACCCTGGCAGCCTTCACTCCTCTGCTTGGCCACCACCTTTTTCCCTTAGTCTTCCAGCTGCGCTGCTGCTTTATACTGGTCTTTCTCAACAGTCTACACTGGTTTTCTATTATCTGTCAGTGTTTTCTCTTCTTAGGGTTTTTCTCAACTTTTCACTCCATTCCCAGACCTGTCTATATTCTAACCTCTGAAGGAGATAAAAATTCATATGGGCAGGCATTTGGGTCTTAGCAAAGTGTTACTAATGCATTTCTCAGGCACGGATCTCAAAGAGCTGGGTTGGTCCATCTAAGATGTTTATATGCTGTAGTTCAACGGTTTTTCAGTTTTTCTGATCTGAAAAGTATATAAGACCTGTTGGGTCCGTAATCAAAGGAATGAGACTGATACAAAGCGAAGGTCAAGCAAAGCTTTATTTCGCACCAAGCATCAAGAATCAAACTGACCAGCCAGGGCCATCTCTTATAAAGAGGCGACCCCTCTCTGCTTTACAGACTGGCTTTTAAGGGCAAAGGCCATGTGGTTGGGCCTGGCCACGCACAGGTGGCCAATGACACAAAGAAAACTGCACAGACAGGCTAGGTCACACATAAGTGACCAATTGAGTTACAATTTACCCCATAGTAGGCATTTGAACTACCCTATCACCTTGGTCTGAATTGGTGCCCAAAGGGCGGGGTCCACACACCTTGGTAGCTAGGGAGATAGTCTGCGCGCCCCATTGATTGGATATCTACACCAGGCCTGACCCACCCTTGTATTTGGGCTTTGTTACCTGGGACTGGTTTCCGGGGACTTGTTTTTAAGTAAGTCCTCTGCGGGGAGCAGCAGTCCTTGTAGAAGGGGGGCAGGGACAGTTTAATTTTAACTGCATAAGCAACACAATGGCTATTCAACCGAAATGGAGCCGTTTTGGCTAAATAGGCCCTTACAGACCCATTTAGCTAGACACTTTTTGTTTTACTTTTTATCCTCTGAGCCCCATTGAGATTGTTGTTATCGCCAACACAACAGTCATTTAATAGAAAAACTGGAAAGTCTGTAGCATTTCTTCTTGCTCGCTTCTGCAAGTGTTGTTCTTTCTAGGGTTCCCCCACCCTCACGCTGGTCCCCGCCCCAATATTTTTTGTTATATGTCATTACACCTTGTAACTTATTATTGTTATATAATATCTCTTTTTATTACTCTCAGTCTTTGGATTCTAGACAGTGGTTCTCAAACTACCTGCTTCAGAATAACTGCAGCGCTTTTATAACTCAGATTGCTAGACTCCATCCCCCAGTTTCTGATTTAGTAGATCTGGGGTGGGGCCAGAGAATTTGCATTTCTAACAAGTTCCTGGGGCATTCTGAGGCTGCTGGTCCAGGAAGAGCACTTTGAGAACCACTGCTCTAGAGATAAGAGAAACTAAAGGGTTAAGTGTTCTAGTTTGAGACTCAGTGATAATGCCTCATTCACCATCTTTCTAGCTGGTAGCCTCTCAGCAGATAAAGCTCCCTAAACTTCAATTTCTTATCTGTTAAAAATGAGTTTAACAAAACATTCCTAGCAGGGCTGTTAAAAGGAAGGAATGAGATCATGTTTATTAAGCATTTGAAAGAAAAGTGATTGTCATGGGTGCTTTTGTTGTTATTACTTTTTATTTCTTCCCTGGAACTCAATTTTCAGGACTTCTAATTGAATCATAAAGGATCCTTTAAGGGCTCAATTTGGTTAAGGAAAGTGTGTATCTGTATAGAATATGAGAAAATAAAATCCCTTTGGGAGGACCTTGACAAGATAACAATTCCAAAATTCATCTGGACATGCACAGTAATAGCTAAGAGAGTTTTGAAAGGACATTCCTCTTTTGATTGGGGTTTTACCCCACTGGATATCAAAACATATTGTAAAGTCGCAGTAATCAATACAACATGGTATTGACTTAAGAAAAACCAGATAGATTGGATGGAGTAAAAAAATTCTATCATACACAGACACACACATATATGCATATACAATTTCAAGTCTGTAGAAAATGAGCAATTAAATGATGTTAGAGCAATGAGTGATTGATTTTTAAAAACATATTGCCCCATACCACAGAAAAATAATTTCTGAGTGGGTTTCTAAAACCTAAGCAGTACTGAAATTTCTTTCACTGTATGTGATACAGTGTATTTCTATAATCTTGGGAGAGTGAAAAAATAAAGGTAAAAATGTCATTTTTAAAAAAGATTTTATTTATTTATTTGACAGAGATCACAAGTAGGCAGAGAGGCAGGCAGAGAGAGAGGAAGGAAGCAGGCTCCTTGCTGAGCAGAGAGCCGGATGCCATGCCCCATGCCGGGGGTCATCCCAGGACCCTGAGATCATAACCTGAGCCAAAGGCAGAGGCCCAACCCACTGAGCCACCCAGGTGCCCCCAAAATGTCATTTTTGAATTGACTTAAATTTGAAACTTCTGTTTGAAAAGGGTATTTATTATGAGTGAAACTGAAGGACAAAACAGACTGGAAGAAAATATTTGAATCATATTACAGAAGAGGAGTAATACTGAACGATAAAACCACTTTTTCTTTTTTTAAAAAATTTTTTAAAAAAGATTTTTATTTATTTATTTGACAGAGAGAGACATAGCGAGAGAGGGAGTACAAGCAGTGGGAGTGGGAGAGGGAGAAGAAGGCCTCCCACTGAACAGGCAACCCATTGCAGGGCTCAATCCCAGGACCCTGGGATCATGACCTGTGTCGAAGGCAGATGCTTAAGGACTGAGCCACCCAGGCACCTCTAAAACCACCTCTAAAATCACCTGTAATAGGAAAACAAAGCACATACAGTGCAATGGAAAAAACACAGCGTAGCAATAGCCAATTCAGAAGAGGAAGAAGAAATATAAATGCCTGATAAAGATTAATAAGATTTAGTATTTTCAAGGCTATGGAAACCTAGTCATTGTCACCTAATGTTCATGGAAATGTAAATTTATGGAAATTTTTGGTGAGCAAACTGAAAATGCACATACCCTTTGAAGCAGTGAGTCTACTTCTAGAAACTCACGCTTTATTTTATACAACAGAAATAATTTCTTATAGGTACAATTTAATATGTTCACAGGAATGTCGACTGAGGTATCACTGTAATAAACACTGAAAAATTAAGAATATGCTAGAAATCTCCACCTGATAGCAATGAGAGGTAAAAAAGATACTTGCCCGTCTCAAACTGGAATTGGGGAGAAAAAAATGTAAAAGAATTCCTTCATATTTATATTAATCAGAAAAAGTAAACTGGGAAAGAGACATGAAATTTGTGGAAGAGGAATCATAAATAGCTAACATATGAAAAAATACTTAATTTCGCTAGTGATTAGGAACTTACACTGTAAAATCAAAATGAAGTATCTTTCAGGCAAAAATTACAGGTCAAAAGATATCTATTGTCTTAGTCCATTTGGGCTGCCATGACAAAATACCACAGACTAGGGCACCTGGGTGGCTCAGTTGGTTAGGCCACTGCCTTTGGCTCAGGTCATGATCCCGGAGTCCCCGGATCGAGGCCCACATGGGGCTCCCAGCTCCGCAGGGAGTCTGCTTCTCCCTCTAACCTTCTCCCCTCTCATGCTCTCTCCCCCTCTCTCAAATAAATAAAAAAAATCTTAAAAAAAAAAACAAAACCACAGACTGGGTGGCTTACAAACACCCAAATGTACTGTTTGTAGTTCTTGAGGCTGGGACGTCAAAAATCAGGCGCCAGCACTGTCAGGTGAGTGCCCTCTCCCAGACAGAAGACTTCTTATATCCTCATATTGTAGATGGGACTAGGGATTCTTGGGAGCCTCTTTTATAAGGCACTAATTCCATTCATGAGGACTCCACCCTCATGATTTAAGCATTTACCGAAGGCCCCACCTACTAACACTATCACATTTCAACACATGAATTTTTGGGGAATACAAACATTCAGATCATAGCACTTGTTATTAGAATTTCAGGACCTATGATGGGAAAATGAAATGGAACTATTTTGGATGGTAATATGACAATAACTAGACAACTTTAATATATAAAATTCAATGGATCAGTAATCCATTATTGCATTCATACCTTAGAGTAGCTTCCACACATGTATACAAAGACGTATTTGCAAGAATGATAGTATTTGATAATATTTGTGGTAGTGAAAATTAAAAACAATTTAAATGTACAATAAGAGAACAATGTATAAATAAATTATGGTGTAATCAAAAAGTAGAATGAAATATGGCAGTGAAAATTAAGGAACTAAAGAAATATATGTCCACCCTGGTAATTCTTACAATATAATTTTGAATGAAAAATGTAAGTTGTAAAGGAATACATACAATGTGACACCATTCCTATAAAGTTCTAAAGCATGCAAAACAATAGACAAACTGCCTTAACAACACATATATTTCTATATTTGCAGTGAAAGAAAGAAAGAAAAGACAGAAAGAAAAAAGAAGAAAAAAAGGAAAGAAGAATATGGGGATGATAGACTCAGATTTAAAATAATTGCTGTCAGTGTGAGGAGGTAATGTTGTGGGGTACACAACATGGAGCTAAACTTGTCCAGTGGTAATGTAATAAATATTGACACAATTAAAAATATTTTTTCAGTCTTCCAAAATGACAATTAGGTAGATGACACATAAACTTGGAGAAAGATTTTGATATGATTAATGAAAAACAACTCAAGTTAGAGGTAATAGGAACACGTGGACAGAAATTGAAGGGTAATGTGCAAAAATGGAAGTAATTTTTCTGTTTGCGTGGTCTGACCATATTTTAAAATTAGTTGTCTTTAAAACTGACATATCAAATTCTTAATGTTAACATTTTTTTAGATTCACCTAAAAATTAAGGCAAAAACTCCAAAGGCTATGATATTGATCTGATAACTCAATCCGAATCTAAAGAAGCTGTCATTTAGAAAAACCCCTACAGCTCAGAGCCACTGAAGTATGCTAAAGTTTGAAACAGCTACTGTGAGGCACACATCATTTTTGTTATAGCTGTAGTATATGTGGGACATTGTATTATTTCAGCAACTTTTGTATAAATTTGAAATTATTCAAAAATAACATAGAAATATTCATGTGGAAAAGTAAATATGTGCCCCAAATCCTACAAAATAAGAGCAGTGAGGAGAAAATTAGTGAATTGTATATTACAACATATTTAAAGCTCCTATATTAAAAGAATATGATACGGGGACTCACACCTGCCAAGATGGCTAGTATCAAAAAAAAGGCAAAAAAAAGCGGGGATGTGGAAAAACTGGGTTGCTTTTATATTGTTAGTGGGAATGCAAATGGTGCAGTTGCTATGGAAAACAGCATGGGGCTTCCTCAAGAAGTTAAAAATAGAACTACCCTATGATCCAGCAATCTTACTTCTGGGTATTTATCCAAAAGGATTGAAATCCAGATCGTCAAGAGATATTAACACTCTTATGTTCATTGTAGCACTATTCACAATAGCCAAGATGGGGAAATTTCCTTAATGAACATGACAGATGGATGCATAAAGTGTAGTATACACATATAATGGAATATTGTTCAGCTTTAAAAAAGACAGAAATCCTGCAGTATTATGCAACAATATGGATGAACCCGAGGGACATAATTCTAAGTGAAATCTGCAGTCACAGAAAGACAAATACTGCATGATTCTCCAGATATGAGGTATCTAAAATAATGAAATTCATAGGCTTGAAGACCCAGAATGGTGGTTGCCTGGGGCCTGAAGGAGAAGGCAATGAGCAGTTACTAATCAGCAGGCATAAATTTCTAGTTAAGCAAGATGAATAAGTTCTAGAGATTTAATTGGCAACATTGTACCTACAGTCAACAACAATCTATTATACACTTAAACATTTAAGAGATTAGATTTCATGTGAAGTGATTTATCACAACAAAATAAAGAATACAGATACTGGCACACAAATAGATAGACCATTGGGTCAAAACAGATCCAAGTATGTACAGAAATTAGACCCAAGTAAATATAGAAAGTAAGTATATGATAAGGTTGTATATTAAAATAATGTTGGAAGAGATGGACTTTTAAATAAATGGTGTTGGAACAATAGGATAATCTTGAAAAAGGAGAAAATAGAGTTCATATCCAAAACATGTATCATCATAAACTCCAAACGGATCATCTTTTAGTGAACTTATGATTTTATTTATTTTTGTTTTATTTAAATTCAATTAATTAACGTATAGTATATTATTATATAGTATATTATATTATTTCTGAGGTGGAGTTCAGTGAATCTCATCTGTTGCATATAATTCCAAGTGCTCGTACATCTAAACTTACAATTTTAATTGATTTACTTTCTTAGCTCTGTCCACTGAAAGGGCCAAGATGGAAGCAGCAGGTTGCAAACACTGAGATGGTAATTTCTAAATACCACTCCCACTAATCAGAACCAAGACTTTCTGGAGTATTGGGTGATTCCAGCTCTTCCACTGAGAGATAGCATAAGATAAACCTGGAATATCCTGTGTCAGAGAACAAAAAAGTGCTGAAAAAGTGAGGGAACATGTCAAAGAACACAGGAACAACCACATGATTAGCTAAATTTGAAGCAGTAGGAACATCAAAAATAAATAGTGATAGTGGGATGCTTGGGTGGCTCAGTCTGTTAAGTGTCTGCCTTGGGCTCAGCTCATGGCCCCTGGGGTCCATGCATCAGGCTCCCTGCTGAGCAATGAGCCTGCTTCTCCCTCTGCCTGCTGCTCCCCCTGCTTGTGTGTACTCTCTTTCTCTGACAATTAAATAAAATATTTTTTAAAAATAGTGATAGTAATAGGGCCCCTGGGTGGTGCAGTTGGCTAACTGTCTGACTCTTGGTTTCCACTCAGGTCATGATCTCAGGGTCCTAGGATGGAGCTCTGCCTCGGACTCCATGCTCAGTGTGGAGTGTGCTTGAGATTCTCTCTCCCTCCTGCTTGTACTTTCTCTCTCTCTCTAAAATAAATAAATCTTAAGAAATAGTGATAGGAAAGGATTGTAGCATATTGATTATCAAATTTATTTGATATGACAAGGAAACAATCAGACAAATCCAGATTATGGGACACTTCCTAAGATTTATTGTCCTGGACTTTTCAAAAAATGTCAGTGTTGTGAAAAACAAAAAGGCAGGATATCGTCAAAATTAAAGGGAAGTAAAAAGATATGACAGCTAAATGAAATGCACAATTCTTGATTGGATCTTGGATTTAAAAAACACATTTAGAAAAGACATCTTTGTAGACAATCACAGAAATTTGAATAGGGATTGTATATTAAACAATATTGTGTCAATGTTATATTCTTTGGTATGATAATGGTGTGTTTATTTAAGAGAATGTTCTTGTTCTTAAGAGACGTATGGGATATACTTAGTTGCGAAGTGTTACAATATCTTTGGAATGGTTTTGTCAAAAACTGGATGTGTCAGGGCACCTAGGTGACTCAGTGGGTTAAGCCTCTGCCTTCGGCTCAGGTCATGATCTCAGGGTCCTGGGATCGAGCCCCACATTGTGCTCTCTGCTGAGAGAGAGCTTCCCTTCCTCTCTCTCTGCCTACTTGTGATCTCTCTCTGTGTCAAATAAATAAATAAAATCTAAAAAAATTAATAAAATGTTAAAAACAACAACAACTGGATCTGTCTCCATGTGAGAGAGAGAGAGTTGGGGAATGAACTAGACAAAGCAAATGGGGGAATACTTTAACAACTGGTGGATCTAGGTGAAGTACATACAATGTTTTTTGAACTATCTATTTTTTTTCAATTTCTTATAGCTTTTCAGTTTTTTTAAATAAAAGGGGAAACAGTAAAAGAAAATTCACCATCAATTCATTAAATCATCATTTAGGTATATAGGAATATTTATAGCTTGTGCAATTATTTCAAATTCTTTATAAATTAAAGCAAATGTAAGAAACAAATATACATTAAGGAGTAAATGATGTAAATAGAAACCATCTGTCTCTTTACTTGACAGATGAAGACATAGACCCACAAATAAATTAACTTCCCTAAGGTCACACTCTTATGTCTATAAGACGATTTTTGTGAGCTTTATACAGAAACCGAACATCAAATATGGTCCTTTGAATAGCTGAAATTTTCTTTCCAGGCTATTGGCTTGAGGAAGCTCATAGTATTACACTTTATCACAGAGAACAGACCTTTCAAGGATTTTGTTTTTCTTCTTTTTATATTTGCTATTTTCCTCTCACATTTCAGCAGGGATTAAAATATCAGTAGGGATGTTTTCTATTTGTTAACTGAGTTCTTCATAAAATGGTGAAGGAATTGGAAGTCCATTAGATCCGTTGAATTAGGCAGGAATGACGCTGAAAAGAACAATAAAGCAAGAGTGTTAAAAACAGATTCTAGCCAGGATTTTAATATTTTGAAAATACACAAAATCTGTTCCTTTGCACTAAGCAAGGATTCCTCTTCCAACCATGGATCATCATGGACCATGATGTCACACACCATTATTAACAGCACGTGCCTGGACAAAGAAAACTGCAGTTGGACTCCTAGGGGCATATCCTGATTTGCTGTCTACTGGCTGTGTGACTGGGCATATTACTTAGCCTCTCTGGCTTCAGTTTGCTCAAGTGTAAAAGGGGAACAGGGTATCTAGTTCACAGATTTGTTGAGAAGAGTCAATGAGAATGCTCACAGGATAGGACCTGTATGAACTAAACACATGGTTATTTTTTATCAAGCACTATTTTGCCAATTGATTTCTCAAATGACTGAAAAGTTTAAAATAGTTTATATTCTACAGGTATCACTGACCTATCTACTTTCATATTTATAGATCATGATGACTTGACTAGAAACTATTGCCCATAGACATTAGAGGTTTTAATTTTTGACATGAAAATGCATTTAACAAAATAATCTATGCATCTGCTGTCCTTCCAGGATTTTTACTTTGGTCACATGTAATTCTTTAGTATTATTTCCCTTCTATATATAGTATCAGGAAATATTATCCTGATATATGGAGGATAAACTTGGTTTTAAATGTGTTATATTGAGGGCGCCTGGGTGGTTCAGTGGGTTAAAGCCTCTGCCTTCGGCTCAGGTCATGATCCCAGGGTCCTGGGATCGAGTCCCGCATCGGGCTCTCTGCTCAGCAGGGAGCCTGCTTCCTCCTCTCTCTGCCTGCTTGGGATCTCTCTCTCTCTCTCTCTCTCTGTCAAATAAATTAAAAAAAAAATCTTAAAAAAAAATAAATGTGTTATATTGAAATTGGTGCTTCAATGATACTTCTGTTTTCACATATTTTTCTGTGAAGTCATTTTACATTTAACTGGCTCTTACAATGTATTTAAGGATTTGGAGTTAACATGAACATTTGGCAATGGTAATGTAGGCTTCAATAAGAATCATGAAGACCTAACTCAGCTTAGACTCCTGACCTCTTCTTAGCTCTTTACTCCATGTAAGATCAAACTGCACTCATGTGTTCATTCTTCTATAAGTATTTATTAAGGGCCTGCTCTGCTCAGTGCTAAGGGAAAAATGTAAGAAATAGTACCTGTTCTCTAGGAAGAACCAATATAATTAGAAATATAAATCATACACATAAGAATGGGTGGCCAAAATGAGTCCTGTAGGTAGGTGAGGGTTAATAAAGCTAGGATTGTGTAGGGAGATTCCCTTGTTTATGCTGAAAGAGTTGCTTTGTAAAAGATGGACAGGAATTGGCTAGAAAGGAGGGGAAAGGCATTCTATATGAAAGGAACTTCAGGAGAAATCTTAGAATGGAGACTAAGCTTGACATGTTATCAAAAGAATGAAATCAAAAGTACTCTAGAATGGAGTGCAGGTCTTGGGGGAGAAGTCAGAAGTAGGTAGTGTGGAGATCGATCACAGCGCATCTTAGCTAGAAATACCATGTATCTTACCCAGAAGGCAACAGGAATCCTTAGAGGATGCTTAACAGTGAGAGAACTTGAGGAAAGAATATTTTATGGAAATTGAAGATGTACTGGGATAACTGAAAGGATGAGGAAAAAGAAACTGGAAGCAGAGACACTAGATAAAAATATTGTCTGCCTTTAGTCTTTGTGAGGAAGATGATTTTGCACCTGTTGTATTTAGTGTGATAGTAGAACACGTGCACATAGAAATTCTTAGTTACTGAGGGTGGTCTTCAGATGGTTCTTGATTCTCATCCTGTTTGAGGCCCTAGGTAGGCATGTGAGCAGATCACCTTCTCTCCAGGCTTTGCATTCCTGCCTTCTCATCTGTGAGCTCTGAAAGCCTCCTGTCCTCTTGGGCAACCATGTTAGGTTACCCTTGGGAGGTGGCCGAAGGGCCTTATTTTTCAGTAGATCTGTTTGGGCATTGGCCCATACCATCTGCTGGGCTTAACTTACATGTGACACTGTGCTCAGCTCTTTATATATGTCTCATAACTGGTAAGGAATTACAATATGAAACACCTGGTAATTTCAATGAGGGTCTTTTTTTTTTTTTAAGTAGGCTCCAAGCCCAGTGTGGAGACCAGTGTGGGACTTGAACTCACGACCTTAAGATCAAGACCTGAGCAGAAATCCGGAGTCAGATGCTTAACTGACTGAGCCACCAAGGCATCCCTCAACAAGGACCTTGATGGCCACTGGGGTGGTGGCCCACAGTTGGGGAACAAATATTTATAGTGGTCTAAGAACAGCATTTGAGAAATCTACCGATAGCTAGGTGTTTTTCTTCGCCTTAAGCTACTTAAAATCAAATGACTTATGTATCAGTTTCCCTTGGAGGTGCCAAACAGATGAAAATAACCTCCAAGGCACGATTTTCTAATGAATATTAAATCTTGCCATAAGCAACCTCTCTCAATGGAAATACCAGCCTTGTGGAGAGGAGAGCTTACATTTTGGTGTGAAAGTCAGGGTGAGTTTTCCTTTGGTAGTTTGTTTCCTGGTCTGAGAAATTATTTGTGTATAAATGTGTAAGGGGAATTACAGAAGCAGAGCTAAAATTTATTTTCTCTGAGCATGTATTAATATACTACTACTAAAATCCAATCTGAATACATTAATTAAATATTCCTGGAAATGTCCATGTCAAAATTGGTCAGTATTTATTAAAATATATCTTTACAACAGAGGAAAGATGAGACAAATACCAGTGGAATGATCTCACTGGTCCCATGTGTGTGTTCTCTGGATACTCTTCCCTTTTAAGAAGAAACACTATATTTATTCCTCAGAGGTTTATTCTAAGAGAATGATGGAAGCAAACAGGAATGTTTACATGTGTTTCGAATTGTTTATTTTGTTAAATATTTACATCTCTGTCTATGGGCTCCACAAGAAAACAAAAAGGGACATTTTAAAAGAAAAGGATAAATTAGAATCAATGAATTTAGATGACTTAATTTTATTAAAAATTCAGAAATATAGGATAAATTGGAAGCAAAACACAGATAATTTAATTTTTGTTGTCTGCAATGAGAGAATATTTCATTCCCTACTCTCGCTGTCTTAGAAGGATATTAACTGTTGCGTGCAGCTTTTTGAAAGCAGCTGCGAGCCTGGATATCCCACTTACTTGCCAATATTTTATGACCAAACAGATGTGTACGCAAATCACACCTGTTCTAATTCCAGAAGCTCTGCTTCAGTCAATCACTTTAAAATAACTTCTGTCTCTAAGACATAAAATGTACTAGAGAATCTTGAAGGCTGGACAATGAAGGTGTCAGCAGCCCCACGACCAAGGGCACGGCTGAAACATATGGTCACATTTTCCATGCTTTCATGGGACTCTAGGGAGCACTCAATGACAGATCAATGAAAACTTCCCATGGATGGGAAAGTGAGAAGCCTAGAGAATGTGGTGGGGGTGGGGCGGGGAGGACAAGAAGGCTCATCTTGCTCTATGAATGCTTTTCTTTTGCTCCTCTGTTCAGAAAATTCTTGAAGTCATAATGGCCTTCGGTGAGATAGTCAGAGCAGCTAAATCTTATTTTGAAAGTCAAACTTATCCTCTCAGAAAGTGAAAGGTAAAGTACTTGCCATTTAATTTTTTGATTACTCTTAAAATATTTTTGTTTTTTTCTGGCACAGACCAGGTGTCACAACCCAGAAGAATACACACACACACACACACACACACACACACACACACACATATGTAATGATACACTAATAAGGTAAGATTCTCCTGGTTCTATCATCCACACCCCCAGATACCACTGTTTTGTTGGAATACAGAGTATTTTTTTTTTAAAAATCTGAAGAGCTCTTTTTTTCACAGAGAAATTAATTGATTTTAAATGATGATAGGCCTGTGTAAACTGTGTTCTGACCCAGGTCCCTGTACTTTTCTTTTTCTGTACCTGGTCTCATGTTGTTTCTGATTGATAAAGACAGGCTGGTGCGTATATAGTCAAAATTTCCTGTGCTCTATTTGGAAATAGTAAACTTACTTGTCACTGCATTCCTTGCACATACTTAACAGCTAATTGGGGAAGCCGCTGTGTCTGTCGTGTCTGGTGTTTTTTGTCCAGAGCAGCTGCATTCATGGTAGACCCTTCAGTTACTCTGTTAATTATCTCAACAGTAGGCGCGGTCATTGTCATTACGAGTTTCACTTCCTTTTCTCTTCAATTGTCCTTTCCTGTATCATCAATATAAAATTTTTGATATAAACAGAGAGCATACTTAGATCTTACCAATATATTCCAATTTTATCCAATAAACTTTCATTGATAAATACCCTGCATCATTTTTTAGGACCTCAAAGTTGGCACCCAAGATAAGATCTCCCTCAAAGAGCTTCTACTATGTGTTCTTGAGTTTTAAGATATAAAACTTCAATTGCCTTAGAAACAGATTTGTACAGAATGCAGTCTGAAAAAAAGTTACAATTTCAGTTTTACAATGTGGGGATTATTGTTATTCACCATGTGTACCTACATCTGTGCAGGAAACAAAAAGGCCCAGAACAGCACAGGCTTCTAAATCCTGAAACAGTGTGTGGGACTCTGTAGAGGCAATGATGCTCCTACCATCTATCTAGATCTGTTCTCTGTGGTGTCATTTCCAGGAGTGATGAGCAAGATGAGGGCTCCCCTTATCTTTAGTCCCTCGTGTGCAGATGTGGTGGCTGTGTAGTACAGATGGGGAAGGAATTTGGGGCGTGAGAATATTCAACATAATGGTGATATCATCGCTGAAACTGTCAGGATGGCAAAGGGGTGTTTTTAGAGCCTTTTTAATCTTCATCTGTTTGCTTCTGAGCCACACCCCCCATCACTGTCAGTTTGTCTCTTACCCCTTTCTCTTTTCACATGCAAATCCTGTGTTGTTATATGTTTATGTAGTAATACACCAAAATAAAACTATGGTAGCAGTTTCAATTAATGTTATTATGAAGCAGTATTTATTAATGTACAAGTCGACAGCCACACACATCATTCATGGTTCACTGATTTCTCTGACATCTGGGAAGGATTTGGGATTCGATCTGTACCAGAACACATCACTGGCTTGGCTATATTCTGTGGTTACCAGGCTAGAGAAAATAATATGATGCAACTATACTTTGAGCTCTGAGAAACAGAAAGGACGTGATTTTGAAATATCTCAGACTGATTTTGGTGTTTTTTTTCAATGGGGCTTGAGATGAGAAAATGCTGCAAAAAGCAGACCAATACCATGGACACTCTTGTCAATTACAAGGAGTGCCCCATGAAAGGTTACTATGTATGTCTCCTATTGATTACTTGAAGATACAGTTTTGCTTGCTAAAACACCAGAAAGGATGACCATGTATATAACAAAACCAGAAATGTTGTAAAGGCAGAAAATTCTGAACTTGTCTCTAAACACTTATCTCCTGAGTCCAAACTGAATATAACTGTTGAGCACAGTCGAATACCACGAAGGAATAGCTTAGGAGACAGTGCTATCCCAAACTGCAAAAACATACTTTGGGAAAATGATACCTCTCCCCCTGCCCCCAAATCACAACCATCCTTGCCTCAAAATCATCTGTACTTTTTATAATTATTTACTACAGACTTGAAAATAATTAAGTAAGATGAGTAGAATCCCAGAAATTCTGCTTACCACAGCAGTTCAATACAGAGCCTTTTCAGGCTGGAGGTTATTGGCAGTAGGGAAGGAGGCAGCAAGGTACTGGTGAAGGGCGCTGGAGACTGTCCAGATGCATTGGTGTGTAGCCATCATGGTCCATTTGCTGTGCCTGCTGGTACCTCTCCCAGCACGGCCTCTGCTCACATTGCCATCCTCACACTTGAATGGTTGATGACATCAACTGGGGACAGTGATTACAGCCGTCAGGATGTGGTGTGCCTGCCCGATAAAAGTAAGTCAACACGAGTAAGTTTTATCAGTTAAATATTGGAATTTTACCTATAATTGAAGCTATGTCCTGTTCTACAACTATCCATCTATAGCCAATCTATGGCTTCCCAATAAATTCATATTTTTCCAAAAAATCAAGAAGACAGGGATATTGAATGTATTGAGTTTACTTTAGCACTGGTTTTTGTGAGGCCCCCTAGTTCAGTGCTAGTGTATTTGTTCTGATTTGTTGTCCTAGTTTTTTGGCTGGAATTTGTCTTCAGTTTTAGGCCTTTGCTTTATGACGATTTTTCATTCCAGTGTGGAAAAGGCAAAATACACAGAATGTTTTGGGTTTTTTTGAAGACTTTATTTATTTATTTGACAGGGATCACAAGTAGGCAAAGAGGCAGGCAGAGAGAGAGGGAGAAGCAGGCTCCCCGCAGAGCAGCAAGCCTGATGCGGGGCTCGATCCCAGGACCCTGAGATCATGACCTGAGCTGAAGGCAGAAGCTTTAACCCACTGAGCCAGCCAGGTGTCCCCACAGAATGTTTTTCATGCAAGAGAGTGGAAATACGAATTCTTAAGATATTTGACAAGATACTATGGATTGCTGAGATTCAGTCCTGTTTAGTGACATAGATGATGATGTGTGGTTGAATTGCTCTTTCTGAAGGTACAGTTTTTTCCCTTCTTGCTGAGAGCCTGTCTTTATCAGAAAGTCCAGAAATATTCTTAGTGTAACACATGTGACATATATTTGTGTATAAATTTCTCTAGGTGTTTTACGTCACAGAATATTACCATCTGGGATTCCCAGAACTCCCAGAAATATTTTAAGCAGGATAAATTTTTACCTTAGTCAAATTTAGACATTTAACATAAACCATGCCATAAGATGTTTTATATATGAAACCGAGTACGTGCATGTGGTACAAACTTTGAGAGGTATGAAACAGAGATTCAGTGAAAAATAAGTCAGTACCCCAGCCACCATAATCTCTCAATCATTTTTTCTCTATGTTTATATATAGATATAGATAAAACATATATTGTATACTATATCTATATCTAACTCATTGAATCAATCCCCTATTGATGATATTTAAGTTGTTTTCCTTTTTTTAATTTTTTTAAAGATTTTATTTATTTATTTGACAGACAGAGATCACAAGTAGGCAGAGAGGCAGGCAGAGAGAGAGAGAGGAAGGGAAGCAGGCTCCCTGCGGAGCAGAGAGCCCGATGCGGGACTCGATCCCAGGACACTGGGATCATGACTTAAGCTGAAGGCAGAGGCCTCAACCCACTGAGCCACCCAGGCGCCCCTCCTTTTTTTTTTTTTTAACAAATGATGCTGTGTATTTATTTATTTAAAGACTTATTTATTTATTTGTGTGAGAGAGTGCATGCATATGTGTGCTTGTGTACACAGAGGCAGGGCAGAGGGAGAGAGAGAATCTTAAGCAGACTCCCGGCTGAGCACGGGGCTTGACATGGGGCTCAATCTCACAGCCCTAAGATTATAACCTGAGTCAAAATCTGGAGTTGGAGACTCACCCAACTGAGCCACCCAGGCCTCCCAAGTGAGGATGTGTATTTAGAACACTTTTCCCATAGGTATCCATACCACTCATTTCATTCCTCATTTCGTTTAGATCTCTATTTAAATGTCACCTCCTTATTTACCTTATATAAAATAACAACCTTCCCTCATTACTTCCTACCCTTCTTATGCTATTTTTCCTTCATGTCACTGCTTGACATAATCTGTATTTATTTTTTTACAGCCTATCTCCCCAACCAACATTAGCTTCATGAGACTCTCCTCTATTTGCTGCTCTAATGCCTAGAATGGAAGTTTACATGCAGCTGGTGCTCACCACTACTTATTAAATGAATAGGTCATTTTTCACACTTGTGAATATATTTATATAAAAAATTACTTGAAGTGGAATTGCTGTGTTAAAAGGTATGGGCACTTGTAATTTTGACACATATTGCCAAATCGCTTTCCCCAAAAGTTGCAGAAATTTATAATTCTATCAGCAATGTACTAAAAACATCAAACTTCATTTTTTTCCAAGTTGAAATAACCTATGGTGTCATGGTTTCTCATATTAGTTATAATTTGTGTTTCTTTATTGTAAGTGGTATGCAAATTATCAAAAGTTTTTAACTGTTGATGATTTTTTTAACTGATGATGACTGAACATGTACGAAGTGTTTTCATCTGAGCTTTCTCAAAGACCTGAAGATCATCCTGACATTCCTGTTCTGATACTAGTTGTTTAATCTCTGCCCTCCTGGACCCTAGGTACAGAGTAGCTCCTAGTGTTAAACATTATTAGTATTAAATAGTGGCTGGTAAAATTAGGCATTAAACTTATTTCCTTAATTGTAGTTCCCAAGTTTTCTTCTTATGAAGATGTCCATTTCCCAGGTATTTCCTGCTCTAGCCTTTAACTCTCAGGGATCATAGAATTTCCAGCATCCTGAGAAAACCTCTTCTTTCAAAAACCCTTAGTATCTTCCCCTATAAAGTGTCCTACACATCGCTGCCAGTTAAACAGTCTGATAAGCAAATTTATAGGTAAATTTTGGTAGTGATTTTTGACTTCTAGGTTTCTTATGCAATAAAATTTATCTAACTTTGCTTGTAGCTTATGCCATTTGATAGTCTCCTACTTTTAGGCCATATTTAGGAACACAGTTTTTACCACTAGGAATGCCAATATCAAGTAGTGTATTCTAGTGTAATGCTTAAAGACACAAAGGCTTTGATACATAATTGGATCTGAATAAAAGAGTAACCTCAAATCATTGTGCTGCTTCTTAATTAACCTTAGCCCAGAATTCTTTAGACTCCCCTTTTAAAAATATTTAGATGTACTAAGCCCACATCTTTGGAAAACAATAAATAGTTTCATTGACAAGCAAAATAGGAGTTTTCTGTGGAAATCCATTCTTTGGCTTGTTGGATAAAAATCTAAATGCATAAAATACAGAATCCTTTTTGCAAGCAAAATAAACAATGTCACTAAGATGACCTTCCACATTGGATTCTCTGCTACTGCAACTCTAATCATACCAAAATTTGTAAAGTTTCCTCCCCCCCACCCCAAAAATAGAAAGCATGTAGTATTTACCTTTTATGACCTGTACCAAAACTTTGAAAAATGATGCCATTACAAGAACACTGAAACAAGGACATCAAAACAATTTTCAGTTTTCCTGAAAAGGTGTGTTATCTTATTTCTGACCAGAAATCAAATGTATCATGTAACATGTGATTTTCTATTTTTGAGTGTTAGCCTAGGATCCTCTGATTTTACTGTGGTTTGTGCTTATAAATTTGCTGTGTGATATTTGTTAGATAATACCTTCATTTCCTTTCCATTAGGTGGAGGATTATGAAGAATCATTGTTTAACATATATAAGTAGCATGATGAAATCTAGTTTAAATGTAATTAATTTAGTAATATATTGATCAAAATACAACCTAAAGATCAGAGGAACATTTTTCTCTAAAATATTTTTTCTGAAATTCTCATATCAGTAAGTGTGATATTTTAAAAAATTACACAAACCATCAAACACATCGTGTGTATACATCCAACCAGTCATGGAAAAATGAGATAATAAAGGATTTTTATTTTATAATGGCACAGGAAGATTTGCACTTATATTCATGTTGGGCATAACCTTGATAAGAAAAATCCTTTAAAACTGTTTTTATAAGCAGTAGCCATAATGTTAGGGCCCAGTGATTATGAAAAACTACAGTGGCTAAGAGAAGATAACCTTGACATCATTATATAAAATCCCTGAAGTGTTATGGATGACTATGTTGTATAAATGTAACTTAGAAACGTCTTCATGCTGAGATTTAATACTTGGGGGTCAGTGTGGTGGTAAAGTTTAAAAAAAAAACATATCCACTAAACAACCTTCATTATTGTGTCCACCAGGGAGTCTCAGTATGAAATCTTTTGCATCAAGAATGAGTCAAAAAGCCCAAAGCATGCAGGAGATCAACCAAGCAATGCCAGAATTCTTAAAAAGAAACATGAACTCCTGAACTCTTGCAATAAGGTTTTACATAAATCATTTAATCATTACGTATATCATTTAAAACCGAATTTCCAAGTGTCCCAAGATATATATTCTTTGATCACTCAGTCATTTTCCAAAAGGCAGTTGAATTAATTAAAAAGATAAAAATGTTAGTTTATAACATTATCACATACAATACACATAAAAATTAAAGTGTTAAAAGCAGTTAAATAAGAAATTCATTTTCAAGGTAGTTTTTTGGACAGTGAAGCTATTCTATGTGATCCCATGATGACGGATGCTTGTCATCACACATTTGTCTAAACCCATAGGATGTATAATGCCAGTCATGAAAAGTAATGTAAAATAGAGTGTTGGATGATTATAATGAGTGGGTGTAGGTTCATTGACTGTAACAAATGTACCATTCTGGTGGGAGATGTTGATAACGAGGGAGGCTGTGCATGTTGGAGCAGGGAGTATATGAGAAATATCTGTGCTTTCTGCCATATCACTATGAACCCAAAACTGCTCAGAAAAAAAAAATCTATTTTTAAAATCTCATTTGCTTTTATTTATTTTTATATTTAAATGTCCACAGCTTTTTGGAGGTATAAGGGATCTACAATACACTGCATGTATCTATAGTGTATATTTTGGCAAGTTTTGGCATTTCATGCACCAGTAGAAGTATCAATGCAAAAAAAGTAGTGAACATTTCCATTACCTCTAAGAATTTCCTTATGCCCCCTTGAAACCTTCCCTCCTCACCTGCCAGACCTCAGTTCTCAGATAACCACTATGCTGTATTGTCACTATAAATAAATTAGCATTTTCTAAAGCTTACATAAATGTAATCTATTTGTCTTCTTTCACTCAGAATAACTATTTGAAAACCATCTATGTTGTTGCATTTATCGATATTCCGTTTCTTCCTTACTCCTGAGTAGTATTCTGTTGTATGGGTGTACAAAAATTTGTCTACTTCTTCACCTGTTGGTGGAAATTTGGTTGTATCTGGCTTCTGCAATTGCAAACAAAGCTGATATGAACATTTATATATAAGTCTTTGTATGAACATATGCTTTCTTTTCTCTTGGGAAAATACCTAGGAGTCAAATGGCTGAACTATGTGGTGTATGTATATTTAACTTGTTAATAACGTACCAGACTGTTTCCAAAATGCTCTACCATTTCATATTACCACTAGTAGCATGATAATAGAGACTTACAGTTCCTTTACATGCTTACAAACAAAGACTTGGCATGGCCAATCTTTTTGATTTTAATTTAATTTTTAGAAGATTTTATTTATTTATCTGAGAGAGAGAGAGAGAGAGAGAGAGCACAAGCAGTGGGAGAAGCAGAGGGAAATGGAGAAGCAGGCTCTCTGCTGAGCAGAGAGCCCTATGTAGGGCTCAATCACAGGACCCTGGGACCATGACCTGAGCTTAAGGCAGGTGCCTAACCAACTAAGCCACCCAGGTTCCCCCTGTCTTTTTAATTTTAGATATTCTCATAGGTGGGTGGGGTATACAGTTGTAGTTTTAGCTTGCCTTTACCTGTGACTAATGATATCGAACATCGTTGCATGTACTTATTTGCCATCAATGTATCTTCTTTGGTGACATGTCTGTTAAAATCTTTTACCATTTTGAAATAGAGTTGTTTGTTTTCCTATTATTGAGTTTTAAGAGTTATCTTTTCAATGTAATATAGATACAAGTTCCTTATCAGAGCTCGGCTTTGCAATTAATTACTCCTAGTTTGTGGTTTGTACTTGAATTTCCTTGTCTCTTTCAAAGAAGAGAATTGTGTTATTCTCCTTATTTTTGTTCCCCAATAAGTAATGTGTATTTTTCTCTTAGCTGCTTTTAAGATTCCCTCTTTATTGTTGGTTTTGATCAATTTGATTATGATATACCTTACTGTAGTTTTTTTCCCCAAGCTTTTTGTGCTTAAAATTTGTTGAGATTCTGAATCTGTGGGTCTGTCATCAAATTGGGAAAATTTCAGCCATAATGTCTTCAAATATATTTTCTGCTTTCCCCTTACTATTCTGTTGTTTGGGAACTCCAATTCTACATATATTAGGTCACTTGAAATTGCCTGAAAAAAATTTAGAATTTTTTTCCTATCTGTATTTCATTTTGTATTGTATCTCTAAGTCACTGACCTTTTCTTCTGCAATGTAAATCTGCTTTTAATCCCATCCAGTGTATTTTTCAACTCCAGCATTGTAGTTTTCACCCTTGGAAATTTGATGTGGATTTTTTAAAAGATTTTTAAAATTTATTTATTTAGAGAGAGAGTGTGGGCAAGTGCAGGGAGGGGCAGAGAGAGAAGGAGAAAGAAAATCTCAAGCAGACTCCATGCTGAGCACAGAGCCAGATGTGGGGCTTGATCTCATGACCACGAGACCATGACCTGTGCTGAAATCAAGAGTTGGATGCTTAACAGACTGAGCCACTCAGGGACCCGGACAAGGATCTCATTTTGGATTTTCAATGTCTCCATTTAACTTTTGGAACATATGGAATAGTTACAATAACTGTTCCAATGTTGCTGTCTAATAATTCTAACATCTGTGTCAATTTTGACTCAAATGATTCTCCTCATTATGCGTTGTACTGCCCTGCTTCTTTGCATGACTGATAATCTTGGATTGGATGTCAGCCATTGTGAATTTTATCTTGTTAGTGTTGGATAATTTTTATGTTTCTGTAAATCTTCTTGAGCTTTGTTCTGGGATGCAGTTAATTTGTTTAGAATCGATTTTATCCTTTTACCTTATTTTTATGATTTGTTGGTAGATCTGGGGTAATGATCAGTCTAGGACTAATTATTCCCCACCACTGAGGCAAGATCCTCCTGAATATTCTACCCAGTGCCTCATGCATTATGATGTTTTGAAGTCTGGCTGCTGTGAATAGGGCCTCCTCCCAGTTCTGGGCAAACACCTGGCATTGTTCCCTTTAATTATTTCAGATGGTTCTTTCCCTGAATTTGGGTAGTTTCCTCACATACTGAGTGCTGATCAGTACTCAGCTAAATACTCAAGAATGACTTGAGTTTTCTGGATTTCTCTCTTCATGTAGCTCTCTCCTATCTGATATACTTTTTTGAGCTCTAGCCTCTTCAGTCTCCCTGGAATCTCAACCATGTCTCCTCAACTCAGAGAGAGTATCGGGCTCCACTTAGGTTCCTCCTTCCTGTGCCCAGGCCTGGAAAATCTTTCAAGTAGTAAGCTGGGCAACTGTAGGGCTTTCTTCATTTGTTTCCTGCTCTCAGGGGCCACAGCTCTTCATTCCTCATGTAGTGTCTTAAAACTTGACCTCCTTTATTTTACCTGCTTTTGTTTTAGATTGTTTCAGGCAGGGCATTACTGCATCTTGATTAGAAATGGAGGTCTCCAAAAACTAATTTTCTAAACATCTGATTTTTGGAGAAGAATAATGTAATATTTTTAAGATGCACATAAGGAGATAGGTAAGTGCAATATTTCTGTTTACATAGAGAATTTATCCCAAGGTACAACGTTAATAATTTGGATTTTCCTTTAATTTGTTCTGATATTGAAATGATTATTATTTAATATGTATTAAGCCTTCTAGATATAGGTACCATAGCTATATTTTAATTAATCAAAGTCCTGCCTTGAGGAACTTGAAATCTAATGGCACAAAAGATATATAATATTGGAACTCAAATACAGAATTAAAATGTACGTGGGCAAAGATAGCTAATGTGGAAATGCACAAGGCTCAAACTTTAATCTTCCCCTTTTAAAACTTTCTTTAAGTGGAGGAGTCAAGGTATGACATAATAATGAAAGGAATGATTATTGAGATTTATGAGAGGAGATAAATTATGTAAATTCCATAATTGGAATATTGCAGGATGATCTTATAGAAATAGAAAAGATGAGATGATCCATTGAAGAACCTCTGAGGGTATTTGGTGGGTATTGTTACCTCAGTTTTAAAGAAGACACTGAAGTCTTGTTAGAAAAATAATGGATTCTTTAAAGACATACCTCCCTGGCTGCTGGAATGGAGCTGACCACACCTTCCCTGAGGCCCCATAATTGTTTTTTTCTCATACCAACTGTGAGATCACACCAAACCTAAACCCATTGTTCACATATTTTGATCCCTTACTACAATGTATATAGATTGATCACATGGAAAAAATATGTATTGGGGGATACAGTGTGACCTGGAGGTGGTAGATACTGTAGGAAGTGGTACTTAAGAGTTTATGTGTGCTTCTGCTTTTGAGCTGCATAACAATTTGTAGTTTTGACACTGTTGCTGAACTGTACTGTATCTTATCTATCTTTGAATTTCTATTACTTAGCATGGCATTCTACGTATAGTAAGGAAGTGGCCAATAAATAATTATGAAATAATTTTATTTTAGAAGAATGGAGCTAAAGTATACTACCTTTAAACTTAAAAGCTTAAAATAGCACAATTCTTCTTTATTTTTTCTTAATATTTCTGTAAGAAGAGGCAAACACTTGTAAAGAAATGCAAGAATCGGAGCCTCCTAATCTCACATCTTCAATGTTTGAAAGAGTAACAAAGGATTTATTGTTTTATATCCTTTGCTCTTTTTCATATTTATTTTTCCTTTTCTTCCCAACCACATACAAATTACAACTCAGACTAATCACTCTCCACCATCTCCATCATTGCCCCCAACTAGCAAATAGTTTCTCTGTTTCTCTTCTTGCCTTTTTTCTACCCTTCCCTTTCCGTGATCTCTTCTTTACATAGCAGCCATAGCATTTTAAATGTACCTTATCACTCCTTTGGTTAAGATTTTTGATGTCTTTCCATCAAACTGAAACTAAGTTCTAAACTCTATTTTATGGCCTATCAAGCCCAGTAGAGTGCACTGTGGCCACTGCTGCCACAATGCCTGCTTTTCCTAGCAAATCTCCCCTGCCTCACTCTGCTTACATTGGCCTGGGTGCTTTAAACACTAACTGTGGGGGTGCCTGGGTGTCTCTGTGGGTTAAATGTCTTCCTTTGGCTCAGGTCATGACCCAGGGTTCCTGGGATCAAGTCCCATATCAGCCTTCTTGCTCAGCAGGGAGCCTGCTTCTCCCTTTGCCTGCCGCTCCCCCTGCTTGTGCTCTTTCTCTGTCTCTCTGGGACAAATAAATAAATAAATAAATAAAACCTTAAAAAAACCCCACTAACGGTGTCTCACTTGTTGTCATCTCTACTTGGAATGCTTTGCCCCATTTTATCCTGAAGTGATTTGGATAATGATTATCTCCAGTAGAACAAACCTATAAAGCTTACAATGGGCTCCACTGAAAAACAACACACATTTGGACACATATATTATATGTTGAAGAACTGTCACAGTCACTTCTAGTTGCAAAGCTTGTGGAAATAAAGATGATTTCCTCTCATTGTATAATAGGGATGGTTTGTGATCAAGGAGAAGCCATTCCATGGCTCATGAGTACCTTGAGAGGCTGGCATTACCATTTGAACCGTGAATTCCCTAGCATCTATGTTGGTACAACAAACAGCTGTCATTCCTTCTCTCTCCCTCAGTGTGTCACCTCCACAGTCAGCGTTTTTTCAGCTTGAAAGAGTGTCCTTAGGTGTGTAATACCTAACCTTCCCCCCAAGGTCAATTGCAGTTCAGTTGACAGGGACAGAGCTATTACAGTTACGTTACACAATTTGTTTTTTACTCAGATCCATTTTACACCATTAATGTGGGTATTGCTGTTCTGCTAGAAAAAGGAGGCTATGTTCAGGGAGAAGAACATGAAAAATGACCTGGGGAGAAATACGATCTTTCTAACAAAGAGATATGTAAGAACTTATTAAAAACATACCATTTATAATGCACAAATTGTAGTCATTGCAGTGGCCATCATTGTTATTCTGAACTGCTTCTGCAGACTTTCAAAGGAGACCAGTGTCCTCAGACAGTCTCTTTTGTCAATGATGGATTTTTCTTTTTATGTTGCAGTACTATAGGATTTGTTCCTCTGCTTAGTTCAAAGGGCTGCACTTCTGATCATCCCTGTTTTCACCAATTTTCCTTCCATTTTGTCTCTTCTAAGCTGGTTACAGGAGTTAATAATTTTTTTCCCCCTTTCTGAAAATAAACTGAACAAAAATCACCTTTCTGCTTTAGGGAATTTAAAACTTCCATTAAAATATTAATAAGAATATGATCCCTATAGAATCACTGTAACAATCAATTTTGTTTCATGTCAGAGTGTTTTGACACCTTGTGTGTGTTTTTTTTTTTAAGATTTAATTTATTTATTTGACAGAGAGAGATCACAAGTAGGCAGAGAGGCAGGCAGAGAGAGAGAGGGGGAAGCAGGCTCCCTGCAGAGCAGAGAGCCCGATGCAGGGCTCGATCCCTGGACCCTGAGATCATGACCTGAGCCGAAGGCAGAGGCTTAACCCACTGAGCCACCCAGGTGCCCCGACACCTTGTGTTTTAATGGCTGTGGGTACTATGCATTTGTGTCACACTAAAGAAAATGATACCTGTCTACCTCAGTGGACTTTTTATATACCTGCTTGAAGAGATTTTACAAATATTTGGCTTCTCCTTTCCAGGGTAGAAATTGCCACTGAGGCATCATTTGAACCAGTTCAACCAACATGCTGGTAATCATGAACAAATAGGGGTGGATAGACTATGCTGGTGACTAGAAATCAGGAGTGGTATTGTTTAATTTGAAGAAAACATCTGTGCTAGTGTTACTGTGACAAGTCCAAAGAGCAATAGCAAGTGGAAGGGAGACAATATAAGATAAAAAAGAACTGTAGATAATGTCAACCTTTTATTATATAACTGTAAACTGAGGGAGTAGTATGACCAGTGGCAATGCTTCCCAGTGTAGAATAGATGATGCTTAGAGCTCAAGTCATGCAAGGTATTAAACATTATTTATTTTGTAGATCTGGGGCTGTGATGGACTGAATATTTGTGTTCAGTCCTTTTTGAAACCTTAAACCTCAATGTGATGGTATTTAAAGAGGGTGCCTTGAGAGGTAATTGGGGTTAGATGAGGTCAAGATGGTGGAGCTATCATGGTGGGAGTAATGTCCTGGTAAGAAGAGACACCAGAAGGATAACATCAGAAGGCACACAAAGAAGAGGTCAAGTAAGCACATTATGAGATGTGTAAGATAAGAAGAGAGGCTGTAGAAAGAACCTACCACATCAGCACCTTGATTGTGAACATTCCAGCCTCCAGAGCTGTGAGACCGTGTTGCTTAAACCACCCAGTCCATGGTATTTGATTATGGCAACTTGAATGGACTAAGATGGGTAGTGAGAATGTGTGTGTGTGCGCGCACGCGTGTGTGTGTGTGTGTGTGTGTGTGTGAGAGAGAGAGAGAGAGAGAGAGAGAATTTGACATAGCAAGAAGAGAATCTAGTACAACATTTTTATATTAAAACTTTCTCACATTACTGAGGTTGACCTATCTCAGTCTCCCACCAAGTAATGAGTTCCAACTTGAAAAAAGCAAATTGTAAATCCTGCTCTCCCCTCAATCAATGCCTGTTATTTATGTTGTCTTGGATCTCCTTGTTATTGAGATACGACTTTTATTTTTGTTTTTAAAGTAATGGAGGCTCAGAAGATGAACAACTCACTATTTTCATTTATGGGCAACTCTGATAGAATTTTGCATTAATTGAAGGGGTGTTCAGTAAGAATTAAGGGACGTCTGGGGCACCTGGGTGGCTCAGTGGGTTAAAGCCTCTGCCTTTGGCTCAGGTCATGATCCTGGGGTCCTGGGATCAAGCCCCACATCGGGCTCTCTGCTCGTCGGGGAGCCTGCTTCCCTCCCTCTCTGCCTGCCTCTCTGCCTACTTGTGATCTCTGTCAAATAAATAAATAAAATCTTAAAAAAAAAAGAATTAAGGGATGTCTTTGCTCCTCAGGGTAGTTTAGAAATTAGATAGTGGGTGATTGTTGTTGGAGAGAATGAGGGTTGAGAGGAGAGGAGTAATTTGGTTCCACGAGTTGATATCGGTAAATTAGGTAGACCTGGTCCTCTCCAGGCCTCCTTCCTCTCTAGCTCCTCTGCATTTGTCTTGCTTCAAGACTCAATGCTCTCCTTCTGTTTCCTTTCCCTGTCTAGCAGCTGTCATGAGCCACTGTTTTAATATTTAGCCCACTGGGGAAGAGAGTGCCTGAAGAAATCAGAGGTAATCTACCCTTGGATATTTTGGAGGAGATGGTGGTTTTGTTTTAATAGTAGCTTTAAGTTACTCTCATTTCCCTACCTCTGTTACACATAAATAAGGGTTAAAAGTACTCAACAGCAGATGTTTATTGAATCGCCCCTATGTACTACACATTTTGTTAAGCCTCAAAGTACAAAGATGAAAAAGGCCTGGTCTCTGAACTGGAAATGCTTTCATTCCAAGACGTCGTAGGAGAGTGGGTGGAATAAGGCACCAAGTAAAGAAATAATAATCAAAATAAATAATACTATGTGATATTTTCCACTTGAGGAAGGAGAGCTTCATTCAGGGATGGTCAGAGGGAGGATTTAATAGGATTTTATGGAGAAAGTAAGAGTTGAACTTGAAGCTTGAATAATAAAAGTCTACCAAATAGGAGTGGGCAATAAAAGCCTTCCGAGGCAGGTAGATATGAGATCTGCAGTTTTCGGAAGGCTGACAGTATGGCTGTAAGGAGAATTAAGTAGGTTTATGGGACAGAAGAGGCAGGAGATGAGCTTGGCAAGTTGGGTAGTATCTGGATTGAAAAAGTCCTTGTAAGACAGGGTTGGGAGGTTTTCCTATTCCAGTTGTGGCCACAGGAAACCACCAAGAGTTTTAAGCAAGAAGGTATTAACGAGAGCTTGTTTTCTCAAAACCCACTTAGGCTGCATGTGAAGGGTGGAATGATAGGGCTTAGGGAGACAATATTGGAGCTTGTGGTACTGTTTGGAGTGATGAGGATGCTTTATTAAGGCAATTGGAATGGAGAGAAGGAGCTGGAGAGTTGCCAGAGATAGAACTGACAGGGTTTGGTGGATTGAGAAAGGAAAAACCGTTGGGTTTGCCAATCTGCAAGAGTTTAGGCTTAGAGAGGATAGAACTGGTTAAAAAAAAAAATTAGGAAATTCATGCCTTCAATTGGGCATGATGAAAACAAACTGATAAAATCATTTATATGATATAAATATGTGTGAATATATGTAAATATTTATATGACATAAAGCACATATAAATTTATGTCACATGTCATAAAAATTATTTATATCAACAAAATTCTTAGTGCAGTTGTGGACAAGAATGACTAGTTTCCTTCTGTATCCAAATATTTTTAATGGGTTTACCCTACCTTTAAGAACAACATAGAAGAGTAATCTGTGCCATTATTGAAACTCATAAAGCAAGTTAATGCCAAAGTTAAATCTCATTTAAATTTAACTTTTTTATGGAATTGTTTATTCAAAAATATGTTTGAAATGGCCCTTAGCCAAGGCATCATTTCAATAAATAGAAACCAAAAATTTTACTTTGGAGCCTCTCTCTCTATCCCTTTCCTGTCATGAATCTATTGTAATTCAGCTTACATACTTTTTAAAGAAAGAACTGTAAGTTGGTAAAGATGCTTTCCAAGGAATCATGGGAATAAAACATACTTTCCAAGTTCCACTTAAATAAACAAAACATCTCTCTTTTAATTTTGAGAACTCATTAACTCATGAATTCCTGAGGTTTTCATAAATTTCTGAGCTTGCAGATTATCTTTGAGACACTAAAGAATAGCTTTATGACATCTTTTTCCTTGGTCTTAATTAAAACAACATAAAATTTTATTTTGTAAGTGTTTTAAGGCACTTCCTTCTGGAGTAGCATTTAATTCCTTGCCAAGTGTTTTCTTTCATATGTCTTTATAAAACAAAACATGAAAAATAAAATAGTTTAACATTTTCCTGGAAATATTATAAAAAGTCATGCATTTCATTCGTTGGTAAAATTCTCACAATAAATACCCAGCTACCCACTCTTTCACTTCATCCCATTTTTGTCCCATTTCTTTTTAAAAATTCATTTATTTTCCATGCATTAAATATTTATTATTTATTATTATTATTATGGGCCAGACACTGCTACATGTTATCTTCTTGTGTTTCTCTGTTTTTTAAATTAAATTTTATTTATTTATTTGACAGAGAGATCACAAGTAGGCAGAGAGGCAGGCAGAGAGGAGGAAGCAGGCTCCCCGCTGAGTAGAGAGCCCAATGTGGGGCTCGATCCCAGGACCCTGAGACCATGACCTGAGCTGAAGGCAGAGGCTTAACCCACTGAGCCACCCAGGTGCCCCTCTTCTTGTGTTTCTGTTGTTTGCCCTCCTTTCCTGCATTTTCCTTACTTCTGGTTTCCCATCCATTTTGTCAGACAAGGTTCTAGGGCTGGGGATAAGAATGATGAATAAAGTATGATTTTTGTTTTTGAGGAGTTCATGGACAATACACTTACATACATGTATATCCAAGTTATTTACACTTGTGATTTCTTTGTGGTCATGTAAGACCAAAAGTGATTACTACATGCAATCACTAAAAGAGATCTTGGGTATTAGAGTATGTGAAATCATATCTCATTTAAATTGACAAAAATCACATTCTCTGTTTGCTTAGCACTTCTCAAATAAACAAAATTTTCTTAATTACAAGTGAATTTTGAAATAATGAAATTTTTAAGTTAAAAGTTTTCTTTGAATGTGTATTTTTGTAATGAAAATAATGCCAAAAATTTAGTCTTATATTTAGTTTCTTAAAATACTTGAGAGAAGGGATTATTTTATCAAAGCTATTTGTATTTAGTAGGACATAGCAAAATAATGAAGAAATGCTACTTGTAGTTGTGATCTCCATGCATTTTTTTTTCATTCATTCAATTGATTTTTATCCTCTGTGCTTTGCTCTAGACACCTTTCTAAGCACTGGGACTTCTTGACATTAAGATGCTTAGAGTTTAGAAAGCAAGACCTGAAAAAGTCGATGTTATGTAGAGCTGTAGAACTTGTATTACTAGTGTTTAAATATAAAAATACTGGTTAGAAAGATATACTTCTCACTTTAAAGGAAAAATCAAGGTGTTTGTCCTTCTGCAAAATATTTTATAGTATTCTTCTTTGCATTACAAAAAATATTTTATAGTATTCTTCTTTGCATTTGTAATTCTGAAAAAAGTATTATTTTAAGTATTATTTTTATTTGCTTTTAATTAGTAAATTCCCACTCCAAATATGTTTATTGTAGACTGATTATATAACTTTGCAACTTTGGACTAGACTAATATGGCATGAGCAAATGTTAATTCTTCTGTCTGTGGTGATCACAGAACCAAGAAACTATTTTATGTTTAGTCAGGCTGATCAATTTTAAATCAGATTAAATAGACAAAATGTTGGGATTTTTTTTTTGAAGCTAGTCAATCACCATATGTACATTGCTATGCTAAGAAACAAAATCTATAGGAAATGGAGTGTTTTCAAGGAAATATGCTACCCAACTGAATTTATAAGAGCTGATAACTCTTATTAGAAATATTTCTTGATAGAAATATTGATAAGGTAGTCAGAAATTTATCCATATTAAAAAGTACCTGGCCAGAAGAATTTAAGAGCAAATTATATTTAAGATAAGGAAACATTATTTTATGTGAAAAGATGGAGGGCTTACCAATACTGCAAAACTTGTATATCAATAATAGGAAAACTGAATGAGATTACCACAAAAAGAGGAAATTAAAGATTTGTTTTACTTCTAAACATAAGCACAAATAGCCTTAATAATGTATTAAAAAGTCAAGTCCATCAAATATACTTAAATTTGAAATATCATGAGCATTGACATTAAAATCAGAAATTATCACTATTAATATTTTTCAAGTGATCCAAGCCAATAAATAGAACAAGAAATAGTTGATAAATAGATCAGAGATACACACAAAAAATGTGGGGAAAATGAGTAACTTCAGTCACTAAGTTTTTGTTGTTGTTGTTGTTGTGTTTTTTTTTTTTTTTTTTTTTTGTAAGAGAGAGAGAGAGAGAGCATGAGTGCAGGAGCTGGGGATTGGGGGACAGGAACAGACAGAAAGGCTCTGCACCCAGTGCGGACTTCAAACCTGAGATCATGAACTGAGCTGAAATCAAGAGTTGGATGCTTAACCAGCTAAGCCACCCAGGAACCCTGACATTAAGATTTCCTAATAAAATTTTTAACCAAAATTATTAGGACTTTTAAAAGAATTAAGGAAGATGGCTTGTTATTTAGTTAACATACAAAAATCAATATACTTCAAAGTTGTCAACATTTAGAAATGGAATTTTCATCAATGTAATTGATGAAAAGATATCCTTTAAAATAGCCAAAATGTGGAGCCCAGTTGTTCCGGTGTCTTATGGCTCAGGTGGTGATCCAGGGGTTGTGAGATTGAGCCCCGTGGCTGGTTCCACATTCAGTGGGAAATTTGCTTGGGATTCCCTCTCCCTCTGCCCCTCCCCTTGCTTCCACATATGTGTGCACTCTCTCTCCCTCTCTCAAATAAACAAATAAATAAACAAACAAATAAAATCTTTAAAAATAAGATACCCCCAAAGCTTAGAACATCCAGGAATAACTCTAACCAAAATGTGCAAGATCTATGTATTAATTTCCTATCCCTTTTGTATTAAATTACCACAGAAGAAGCATTTTAAGGCAACACAAATTTACTGTCTTAAAGTTTTAGAATTCAGAAGCTCAAAATGGGTTCATACAGCTGCATTCTTTTTGGAGGCTCTAGAGGACAATATATTTCTTTCTCTCTTTTTTTTAAAGATTTTATTTATTTATTTGACAGACAGAGATCACAAGTAGGCAGAGAGGCAGGCAGAGAGAGGGAGAGAGAGAGGGAAGCAGGCTCCCCACTGAGCAGAAAGCCCAATGTGGGGCTCGATCCCAGGACCCTGGGATCATGACCTGAGCTGAAGGCAGAGGCCTTAACCCACTGAGCCACCCAGGCGCCCCTAGAGGACAATATATTTCATTGCCCCTTCTAGCTTTTGGAGGCTGCCTGCATTCCTTGGCTTATGACCATTTCCTCTATCTTCAAAGCCAGCATTGCATGATTGGATCTCTGCTTCTTCTTAGACTCTTCTGCCTCCTTCTTTCATTTTTCAAGGACTATGATTACATTGGGCTTACCTAGACAATCCAGGATAAGAATTAAGGGACGTCTGGGGCACCTGGGTGGCTCAGTGGGTTAAGCCTCTGTCTTTGGCTCAGGTCATGATCTCAGGGTCCTGGGATTGAGTCCCACATGGGGCTCTCTGCTCGGCGGGGAGCCTGCTTCCCTCTCTCTCTCCCTCTCTCTGCCTGGCTCTCTGCCTACTTGTGATATCTCTCTGTTAGATAAACAAATAAAATGTAAAAAAAAAAAAATCCAGGATAATCTCCCCATTTCAAGGTCCTTGACTTAATCACATCTATAATATCCCTTTTGCCAAGAAATGTAACACATTCAGGGATTTGCAGCACTAAGATGTGGAAATCTTTGGGGGTTCATTATTCAGGCTATTGTAGTCTATCTGAAGAAAATAAGAGTATTATAACGTGGTCATTAAAATTGTTAATTCTAAAGTCAGACTAGTTGAGTGGGAATCCTAATTCTATCACTTAAGTTTGCTTGTTTTATGATCTGAAAAAATGATCTTTTATGATTAATGTAATTTTGCTATGCTTCTTTTTCTTATCTGTAAAATAATAATATTTGTTCATTATTCCACAGAGAATGATTTTGAGAAATAATAAGGTAGTCTATATAAAGACTTTGGCACAATTTGATAGTTTAAGAAAATGTATCCATATTTATAGACAATAAAGAATTCTTGGTAAATATAATTGTGTTTATAAATAAAGAATTTCAGGGACGCCTGGGTGGCTCAGTTGGTTAAGCAGCTGCCTTCGGCTCAGGTCATGATCCCAGCATCCTGGGATCGAGTCCCACATCGGGCTCCTTGCTTGGCAGGGAGCCTGCTTCTCCCTCTGCCTCTGCCTGCCACTCTGTCTGCCTGTGCTCGCGTGCTCTCTCTCTCTCTCTCTCTAACAAAAATAAATAAATAAAATCTTTAAAAAATATATAGAATTTCAATAGGAGAATTGGAAGAAAGAAGTTAAGGAAACATCATAGTATAAAATAAGATGATAAAGGGAAAATAAGTTTCAGAGACATATAGAATAATTCCAGAAATTTCAACTTATGATAATAGGTCTTCTACAAAAAGAGAACAGAAAGATTCAACAAAGAAAATTATAAATGGAATACAGCCTATAGTTTCTCACAACTAAAGAATGACTGACACTTCAAATGAAAGAGAATTATTGAATGCTAAATTAAATGAATATATGACCTCTCAAGGAAAATATTGGATTCTTGAAAGCAGTGGAGTATAATGTTAAAAAAATGCACAAAAATGAATTTCAACCTCAACTTCTATACCTAATCAAACTATCACTCAACATGAACATAAAACCATTTTGAGACATGCAGAGACATAGAGTTTGCTTTTCATGTATTTTTCTTTAATGAAATAAAATGAGGGGATGAAATAAGATAGGAATGTGACATTTGGGAACAAAAAGAATCACCTAAAAAGAGAAATGCAGGCAGTCTCACAATGACAGCTGTGGATCAGATCTAGAAGTAATCAGTCTAAGTTGGAGCAGGAGGAGAGAGGTCTTGTTAATTCATGATCTCTAGTGTGTTGCCCTAATCTGTATGGTTCAAAATGGCTCACGACCATGTCTGCATTTCATCCAGCAGGAAGGAAAAGGGAAAGAGGAGGACCTCTCCTTGAGTACATGATCCATATGCAGCTCACTATGGACCAGAATTTAGTCATACCTAGCTGAACCTAATCACACCTGTGGGGAGGAAAGCTTGGACTCTCAACCCTGTGTCTTAAACTATTTCATATTCTATCTGCTCTTGAATACTATTTATTAAATGCTTACCATGTGGCAGACACTGTGACAGGTTCTTAAATTAACTCATTTTTTCTTCAAAAACAATCATAGAGATATTGCCCTCTTTTTACAAAGGACTCAGGAAGCTGAAGTTATTTTCCCAACACGACACAGCTAGTAAGCGGAAGAGTCAGGGCTAGAACTTACATCTCTCTGACTCTAGTATTAATAATCTTCACTGCTAAACTATACTGCCTTCATCCTGATTGTCAACCGATGCAATGAATTATGGTTCTTGACCACCAGAGCTGCACTCTTGGTGTCACAGATGAGGAAGTGCTGCACCTCTGCCCTGTATTATATTATGGGGAGCTGTGGTCTCCTGAATGGATATAAAGAGACACTGATATTCAAGTTCCTTTGGGTAAAGAGCTTCTTTGTACAACGGGAGCAGTGGGGAGTGACTCTCAGCTTTCTGGGCTATAATTACAGTTTCAAATGTATAAATTAAGGTTAATGGAAGTGTTTTGTTTTGTTTTTTTCACCTCTTATCTCCACAATATGTAAGTGCTTTAGACCTGACTTGTGTGCTAATCCTTTCTGAAATCCATTCATTTGCTTTGTATTTGGAAATAACTTATTTCCCAAACTGGATAATTCCTTCCTTGATATTCTTTATTTAGATGCTCTTACAAGGGGTGCCTGGGTGGTTCAGTGGGTTAAAGCCTCTGCCTTGGGCTCAGGTCATGATCCCAGGGTCCTGGGATCGAGCCCTGCATCGGGCTCTCTGCTCAGCAGGGAGCCTGCTTCCTCCTCTCTCTCTGCCTGCCTCTCTGCCTACTTGTGATCTCCATCCCTCTGTGTTAAATAAATAAATAAAATCTTTAAATGCTCTTACAACTTTGAGTCTTTAGCAACTTTAACTGGAAGGCAAGAGAAGGTGAATCAGGCCCAGCTATCTTGTTGCCTTTAAACTTGGAAATTTACCCAAGGCCAGTCATTGTGCTATTAAGGAGCAGCTATTAAGGGAAAGATAGCTGAGCCATGGCTATTTTATATTCTCACCAGGTCCGAGCAGATATAATTTGACATCAGGGAAGGGAAGTTACAAAGAAACAAGGAAAGACTTTTATAAAATGGCAACACTATTTAGCGTGTACTTTCTTGGAGAATTGATGCTTACTTGTTGAAGAAGTCTGTATATGATTGTGATTCTGAATGTATTTGTGCGTGTAGGTAAGAAAATATTTCAATGGCTAGGAAAATAAAAAGATGTGATCAAAAGTACCTGGTGGAGAAATTTTGAAGGGCACGAGACTTGAAGCGTTCTCTGTCCCAGAGGTCTTTGGAGTATCAATGTTATGTTTTACCTCATTGTTCAGGCCTATTCTTCAAATGCAGAATGCCAAACACCACCACTGATCACATGGCTGAAACCCTCCAAAATTCTATTCCAGGTCAAACTAATCTGATTTGGGGAAGTCCGTGAAAAAAAGAGGTGAATCTGATTTGAAAACAGTACCTGTGGGCAAACAAGTGGGATTTGCCATGAGGTGGGTCTCCAGCTGCATACAGGGTTGGGAGAGGCATGGAAGGAAGGTGGAAGCATGCAGACCTCAGAAGAGCAGAGAAATGTTGAGTAGGAAGTGACCAAGCAAGGAGTCCCAGGAAGGTTTATTTCTCCAGGCTTTTATCCTTTGGACTATCAGAAAAGCCATATTTACTATACAGTTTCAGTTTTCTCCCATGAATAATTCTCTTTAATTTCTTCAACCCGAGTGAAGTTGAGTACTCCCATATAGCTGGGTGTGGTAGAGTTGTTAAGGATAAAGTGAGGTAAAGGGAAATGTGACTTCCCCACATAAGCTCTCCCAGAGATATAACAAAGGAATAACCTCAATCCCAGGGGCCTGGGAGGCACCAGGCAGGTCCACTCTGCTGTTCTAAGTGTCAGAGACAGCCCCTGATGTTGAGAGTCACTGCAGAGCGGGCAGTACAGGAAGGACTCACAGAAAACCTACCTCTTTTCTCCTTATGTAACAGAGAGAAGTGATGCTTGCAAGGGTGGAGAGGGACAAGGCGGGTATATTTTGATATATAAGGTGCTTGTTTTCTTGTCTGTTTTTTGCAGTGTCATGATTTATGGCCAGTCTCCTTGTAAGATTAAAAAATAATAGCTAGATCATTGTGGTGATCATTTCACAATATACACAAATAGCAGATCATTATGTTGTACACCTGAAACTAATATAATGTATGTGTATCATACTTCAATAAAAAAGATTAAAAGATAATAAATGGTTTCTTCTGAGAATAACTACCATAAAAACTTGCCTAGATAAAATATTACTTTTCTCTATATATGTTCTGTACAGAGAAATACATTTTAAAGAGATTTCCTATGAGGACATTTGTACCTGGAATGAATGTTTATATGTCCTTTCACAAGTACAATTCTGGTTAAAAACCAATATGCTTAGATTAGCACTTAAACCACAATTTGAAGGTAATGATACGTACCTAGCTTCCCATGCCTGCTGAGAAACAGGCTTGGGGAGATTTTTGTCAATAATTTAATAGTCTTCAGTAGTATAGGCTGTGGAGCAACTGGAATCTTTTCCTCCTTTTTTGGATTGCATAATTTTAGATTTGTTTTGCTATCTTTCCTGTTGTTTTGCTCTTTTTTTTTTCTTTATCCAAAACCACCCAATAAGGGATAACTTAAAATCTGAAATGTGCTTATCCTCCTGACCACTTTGTTTCACCCTTCTGACTTCCCTGGCACTGGCTTATAGAAAGAAGTTTATTCTCATCATCAAGACACACTGGTCCTAGTGAGAACTCATTCTCCAAGCTAACCTCTTATCGATGCCCAATTGTCAGAAGAGTTACTTGGCTCCATTGAAAGCGATCTTGTGTTTTTTCCAGCTACAGCTGCTGCACAGAAATGAGATAATGAAGGTCTTAGAGTCATTTTATGGTCTACTTTCCATGTTCTCTCAGTCAAGAAATCTCTGGGTCTTGATTAAGATGTTCTCTCTTCCACCCTTAGGATCTAGATTGTAGTTTTCAAGCGTATATCAGATGATATGACTAAAAATCTTGGAAATTCTTACCATGTTGAAAAAGAACAGGTGTTGCTTTGACTAGGGAAATCCATAAGTAACATTTGCAAAGGTCTTATCCTTGTATATCATAACTGAGTCTCATGTGGGAGAGTGGGTTGCAGTGATTAATGTCTTTCCCATGTGTGGCCTTCCAGGTAAACTGCCTCCGGCAAATGTATTGAGAAATGCTCCTGTTAGGAGCAATGCCCTTCCACAATCTTGTTCAATGTGTGGGGACTAGGAATCCACACTGATACCTAGAGAGTTTGAGAGTCACCTGCCCTCTTAATTTTATCCTAAACCAGCAGAATTTTTACTTTTCCAAGTAGAGAACACAGAGATCTTGTCTATGGTCATCTGCTAGCTTGGATCCTGTGCAGTTAAAAGTTATGTGAGTTAGTGTAGTGTCACAGGCATTGATAAGGAAGATATTTTGAGTGATTCCATTATTAAATGACATATTGCCAGTTTGCATGTCAATGATTAACCAAAAGCACACAAGCAAGTTCATGATTGCCTTTGGGTCTTCTAGGGAAAGTTGTGCTAGTGGTTGCAAGAGATATCCAAAATCTCTGTGGCATTGCACCATAAAAACTCATTTGTCACTTATCATCAAGTCCAGTGGGGTAGGATGAGCTTTGTTACATTCTGTATGTAATTCAGGAATTCAGACTTCTTTTATATTGTGGGACCAACATCTTCAAACATAGCCTCTAAAGTTACTGCATAGCAGGAAGAGGGAGGGACTAGAGCAGGCTTCACAGACTTTCTGTAAATGACAGGATAGTTAATATTTTGCATTTTGTGAGCTCCATGGTTTTGTTGCAATTATTTAAATTTGTTGTGACAATAGAAAAGCAGCTATAATTATAGCTTTGTTCCAATAAAACTTTATTTACAAAAACATATGATGGGCTGGTTTAGCCACCAGACTATAGCTTGCTGACTGCTGGATTAGTCTTGGGTAGGCTATATAGATACAGAATAGCATATATTTCTCTCACTCATACTGTTGGCCAAAAGTGAGTCACTGGTCTTAGCCAAACTGCGAGAGTTTAAAATGTAGTTTAGCTGGATGCCCAGAAGAGAAGGATATTATGGGCCCCAGGAGTCTCTGTTATACTCTTCAACAGCTTAATGTGAATTAGCTATTCCAGGCCAAACAGAAACTTCTAATGATTCAGTTTTATGCCTAGGATGTTAGATTATCCAAAGTTATATATTTTCTACTGTACTTTTTGTTTGAAAAGCCACTACAGGGATGCCTGGGTGGCTCAGTTGGTTAAGCAGCTGCCTTCGGCTCAGGTCCTGGGATCGGGTCCCACATCGGGCTCCTTGCTTAGCAGTGAGCCTGCTTCTCCCTCTGCCTCTGCTTGCCACTCTGTCTGCCTGTGCTCGCTCCTGTGCTCTCTCTCTATCTGACAAATCAATAAATTTTAAAAATCTTAAAAAAAAAAAAAGAAAAAAAAGAAAAGCCACTACAATGACAAAGCTCCAGAAAAGAGTCATTCTGTAAGGTACACTGATAATTACATTGCCTTCATGATCTTGGTCTTGTTGTTTCACAAAACTGGAGGAAAGCTGCCTTTAATTAAAAGAAAGTGGATGGGTGCTGTGTGAATCCCCCTGGTTGGATGTGGAGCAGAGGAAATTCTATAGTCAGAGATTTTCTCAGAGACTCAACCTGAGGAGGTTGTCTTAGGCTTTTGGGATGTTATAACATAATATCCTAGACCAATTGGCTTAAAAACAACAGAAATTTATTTTTTCAGTCCTCTGGGGGCTGGGAAGTCTAAGATTGAGGCACTGGCAGATTTAATGTCTGGTGAAGACCTACTTCTGGTACATGGACAGTTAACTTTTCACTGTGTCCTCACATGGCAGAAAGGAGTAGAGAGCTCTCTGGGATCTCTTTTATAAGGACACTAAATCCAGTTTGTAAGGGCTCCCCCTCATGACCTAATCACCTTCTAAAGACACTACCTTCTAACATCTTCATACTGGGGATTAGGATTTTAATGTTGGAATTGGGGGTGGGGGGCACAGTCTGTCTGTAATAGAGGACTAGGAGAAGTAGGGTAGTTCTAATCAGCCCTCTCTTGTGGCTCTTTGCCACAAGGGTTGGAAGACCTCTGTTTATATTACTTTTATTTCATATAATAGTTAAGTCCCAAAGACAAAGAGTACATTTCTCTGGAAAACTTTTCTTTCTTTTAATCTTTCTTTTAGATACATTCTCCACCAAGTGGCTGGTTCTAAATGTGTTTTAAATATAATAAGCTAACAATAATCACTTAAGATAGCAGAGATGTAGAGGATAACCCACTAATTTCCAAATCCAACCTAAGTTTGCCTTGAGCAAATTAATGGGATTTCTTTTTACATTTTAACAATATCCTCTTTTCTTTTGTTTAATTGAGGACTAGATCTTCTCCCAAGTTCTGAAGACTAGATCTTTTCCCAAGGTCAAGTTATCTATATGAGGAATGCAGTGTTCCTCACAAATAATGCAGAGAAAGAGTAAGATAATGGCCAATTTTTAATATGCAAAATGGGATTTTCAAGTAAATCTTGAGATGCAGGGAAAACCATTTTCATAAAATCTATCACTTGCTATAAAATATCTAATAACCAAATATGAAAGACCCCTGTGCATAGAATTCTGTCATATTTTAACATTTTCATCAATGACAGATTGTTGCCTGATGGTAGAAGGGCAAGACTAGCAGAAATGTTTTCAAAGCAAAACTTAGGGGATTTGTGGAAGAGGAAGAGATGAGAAAAATGGGAATTGATCAGGTATGTGCTCTGATTTCCCTTCCTTGGGTTTTTCTCCTTGGATTCTGGAGATTTCAATCTCTCAAGTTCTAATTTCCCAATTTGCTTTTGGCTTCAGTACAGCATAGTTGAATATACAAGTGGCTGAGAAGTGGGCCAGGGCAGGGGGTATAGAGTGGACCATCTGAGCTGAGGCCAAATGGGAGGTCCAATTTACTTATTTTAATTTTCTTAAACCTTTCTCAATGTATAATTGATATATAAAAAATTGTACTTATTTAATGTATATAATTTGATGAGTTTGGACATTTGTGTACCTCCCTGAAACCATTACCATAATTAAGATAATAAATATAACCTTTGCCTCCCAAAGTTTCCTTGTGTCTCTTTGTTTTGTGTGTGTATGTGTGAGTGTGAGAAAAAACTTGACATGAGATCTGCCCTCTTAAAAAGTTTAAGCACACAATACAGTATTATTTACTACAGGTACCATGTTGTACAGCAGATCTCCAGAACTTACTCATCATGCAGCTGCATCTCTGTATCCACTGATTAACAACTCCCCATTTTCCCTAGCCCTCTGGCAACCACTACTGTGTTCTATGCTTCTGTGAGTTTGACTATTTTAGATATCCCATACAAGTGGAATCATGCAGTATTTGTCTTTTCACTTAGTAAAATGTCTGGGAAGTCCAGTTTAAACCTCAAAGGAATCTAACCACTTGTGCCAACTGAGCTGAAGCTGAATCATCCCAGGAACACTACCAGGCCCTGACCTAGAAGCAAATAAACTACAACTTATACATGACACTGCGTCATCTTTAAATGACAGAAGGTCAAACAATGTCCAGTCAGTGAAGAGCTATCCTGGTCCTTGACACGAAAGGGCCCAGCATATGATGTGATACAAAGACTCATTTTGGCTCTAAGAACGACAACTAGCCCTAAAGTCGAGAGATCCCATGTCTTGCTTCACCCCTAAGCTTGAGAGGCAAACTCTAGGAGAGAAACAGAAGGAAGGAAAGCCTCTGAGAAGCACTTTTGTCCAAAAGAAACTGAGTGATACTAAAAGACACTATCTAAACTACAGAATCAGACATGAAATAAACAGATTGGACATGTAGTTTCTTTTTTTCCCTTGCCAACCAGCTTGAGAGGAAGGCTGATTAATTACAAATCAAGAAATTACATTTCCTCTGCACATCCGATTTGATTTGTGAATTAAATATTTGCTATCCCACTACCCTGGCTAATGAATTAAAATTAAAAGAAAATCTAAAACGAAAACCATGTAAAAATTTTATTGCATTTCAATTTCTTAGTTAATTGGAAAATATTTGTATTATCCAAACATGTATACATATGCTTACATCCACTTATCCTGAAAGAATCAATTATGATAGGTAAAAAACACTTTATATTGGCATTTGGCAGAGATATGAATTGGATATTCTCTAAGCTTTATAAAAATGTACTTCATAGGCTGAATATACATATTATACATATAATAGTTTAATTTACCTAAAAAATCTAAATATATCTTTAAAAATGTATCATTATAGGAACATTGCCTTCCTTTTTATGAAACTGATAGCATCACAAAAGAAGGCAAATCACTACATATTTTTGCTAACAGTGACTGAAGTCACATGCCATTTTCCACACTTAAGCTTCCTGCCTATACTGCATGTTATTACTTTGTGCCCAAGATGGAAATTTATCAGAAAAAAATTCAATAAATATTAAAGAAGGGTCGTCTTTTCAAGTAAGGGGGAGGGGAGCAATTTTTTCCCACTTGTTTATAAGGGAATATTATATTCATTTCCTACTCTCCCTCTCCAGGGCGGCGTTCAGAGTCATTTCACAATTTCTTGCCTCCCTCCTCTTGTCCCTCTGCCTGCATGTGTCTGTTGCATTGAGATGAGCCTCTCTGGGGTTTGGGGAACACATGGAGGAGCTAAGCCTCCCTGATGAGGGAGGGTTGCCATTTCTGAGAAGGAGCCTCGGCTGGCGGCTGCTAAAAGCTGGAGAGCTGCTGGGAAGCGGTGCAGAGGCTCAGGGCAGCTGCGCTGTCCAGCGAAGAGCACAGTGCTCCCTCCCTCCCTAGCCAGGGCTGCCTCTGACCACAGTAGATTGTAATTCAATAGAATTCAAATCTTTAGCTGCCAGGGAGCCGCCAGGCAGCAGGCCCAGAGGCCCTTTCAAATCAGGATTTTTACAGTTATTTTAATCCACGGGAGATGCCAGCATTTCTGTGCCTCACAAAAACAAGCAAAACTGTGCAGAGGCTGGTGAGATACAACCTTGAGGAGGAAGTTGAGCCAGATTCTCTTGGGGGGAAAAATGAGAGTAAATCCATGTGTATTGTTCATGGTCCTAATCTGCTGCCTATTTTCAATTCTCAGGGACAGATTCAGGTAGGAATGAGACAATAAATAAATGATAGGAGAAGGTCTATGCAAGCACATACCATTTTGTGCAACTAGCTGGGCATGCTGCAGCTCAGATGACTCTTACTCAACTGAGTGAATAGTATTGAAGTCCCTTGCTCTTCCTGTTGAAATAAGTTGGACACTGATGATGGGTACAATGACCCAGCTCTGGTGGGGCCGACTCAGCTCAGTGCTACTTCTGCTCAGGGATGCTGAGGAGCCATCTGCGCTACCTGGCCTCAGAGGAGCAGAGTAACTTTGTGGTTACAATAGCCCAGACTTGGGGATTAGGCCACTTGGGTTCAAATCCCGTTTTGCCGTTTACTAGCGATGAAAATTGGGGCACATTTATGACCTCTTTGTGCCCTCTGAGATGAGAGAGATGATAATCATGGTACCTGTAATGAGGATGGAATGGGTAAACATAGGTGAAGAGCAGAAAGCAGTATCTGGCCTGTTGGGGATACTCAGGGTGTGGTCTGCAGACCAAAGGCAGCAGCGGCTTACTAGAAATGCAGATTCCTGGGCCCTGTTCCTGACTTACAGCATCCAAATCTGAATCTCAAAAAAAAATTCTTATTGACATTAAACATTTGAGAAGCATTGCTATCTAAATGTTGGTGTACGTATTTGAGGCTAGATTTAGCTAGGTTGAGTGGTCAAGGTGAGAAGGGCATCGCTGATTTGCCTTTCCCTTCCAAGCTCTGGGCCCTAAGGAGAGGCTCTGTCCTCTCTGACACAGGCCTCTGATTATCCTGGCTTTTTGGTGAACTCTGCTGCCATGAGCCCGTGTCCCTATTAGCCTCAACCTGTATCCTGACCTTGAATGTTTACTTTGCATTCAGATCTCGATGTTTCTGACTCCACCAGTTTATTTAACCCCAAGTCTTCATTAGCACCTTTGCTTATAAGCTTTATTGGATGTCTTAAATTATGGACTACATCCTGATGCCTTTGCAGTTCAGCTAAAAGGGTCTATGCCTAATCGCCCTCCCTGAACAAAACAAGAAAAAATATTAGGAACATATTTAAAAAGTTGGAATTATTTAACACTTCCCTCCTAGGCCCACACTGTACAGAAACATTTGGTTTTTATAGTTGGCTCCGAGAGGCAATTTTCTAACAGATTTTTATAGTGGAGAAGAGAGCTCAGCCTTTAAAGAATGCAAAGGTCAACAAAGCAAAATTTGCTCTATTTATGGGATGGGTGTGACATTTGGACCTCTTAGCAGCCAATATTCTTTTGGCTTTAGGGAAGAGTTCATTGCCACACCTGCTTGCTTTATTTCACATCAAATGGTGTTTAGCGAAGAGGTTTGGAAACAAGAGACCTTCCATAGGTATTCATGCCAAGCTTATCACAATTCCATGACGCTTGGCCAATAGTGCAATGAGAATGGATGACACCAGGATGCCAGCGCCCTGGATGTGTGGTGAATTGAAGGGATATGATTGTAAGCGAAATGGAAAGAAGGAGTGCTTCAAGGGCACACTGGCACCTAACTTATAGTAGCAGAACAGCTCTGTAGAGAGGCAGGAATTCACAGCAATGAGCTTTGTATCCTGCTATGGATCAAATTGGAAGAGAGGAGAGGTTAGTTATTTGTAGACCGTGAGATTAATGTGACTCACAAACCATTTCAATTGTGGCTGTCAGAGCTTCTTGGGAGGGCCATTTGGGCATCCACAATCATTGATTGCCTTCTCTGTGCATGGCACTAAGAAAGCAACCAAAAGACAAAAAGGAGAAATATACTTCTTCCCTTTAAAAAGCTTACAGTCACCTGTGGGAAACACATCTATGTATATGAAATGGAAATAAATTTAGCAAGGAATAAGTTGAAGACTCCAAATGCGTATCAGAGGAAAAGTTACTTCTGTCAAATCTAGAGGGTCAGGACAGCCTCAGGAAGGTGTGGTTGGAGCTAAGACTTTAGAGGATCAATTTATATTGCAACGCATACATTCTTATAAACACAGAGAAACTTGTGACCCAGGTAAAGCCTAGATGGAAAAAGAAGATGGATTTTAGGGCCCCAGCAAGTAAACCTTTTTTTTCTTGCCCTCCCAATCTCAAGTATATTGAAAGGTAAACACAGGAATTAGACACTTGGGGAGATTATCAGTACCCTCCACCAAGGAAGCTCAATTGGAGGACATGAATGATGTGTGGCTGCACACATTTTAATACTTTACTGCTGACATAGTCAGACTTAGCTGCCCAGCCACAGGCCACACTCCACAGAGACAGAGTCTTCATGGTAGAAAACTGACGAGATGTACCCTGGCTGCAGGTAGGCATCTATGAAAGAGAACCTGGAAGTACCATGGAAGTACACTGGCTTAGCACTTTCTCCAAAGTTCATGAGTCAGAAATTCTATTTCTCCTTCCTTGGAAGTATATTCTTTTCCCTGTCCACTTGCCCGATATCATCCCTCAGAATTTATGCTTTTTTTTTTTAAGATTTTAATTATTTGGAGAGAGAGAGAGAGAGAGAGAGAGAAAGAAAGAACATGAGCAGGGGGAAGGGCAGAAGGAGAGGGTAAGGGAGAAGCAGGCTCCCCTACTGAGCAGGGAGCCCAACTCAGGGCTCAACCCCAGGATCCTGAGATCCTGACCTGAGCCAAAGGCGAATGCTTAACCTACAGAGCCACTCAGGGGCCCCAAATTTATTCTATTTTTAATGGATTCTAAGTTGATTTCAGTACAACTAACCAAATTAACAGTAACATCTATCTTTCTTTAAATCTGTGCATTGATGTGATGCACCTTGAAGCTCTTTACGCTCTGATGCAAATGGGTTGGGAAAAAACTGAGAAGCACTGGTAAATAAATAATTCCCCAGGGGATTCCAATAAGCAGTAAAGTTTGGGATCTTTTGGTCTAGATGATTTGTAAAAATTTTGAACGCATTGGTTTCTATGATTCTTGGAGCTAAAATTGCCTGTGGTTTCCTGCTGAGTGTTTTTATTGCCGTTGATTTTGTTTTTGTTTTTTCTTTCTCTGGATACTTACTTGATTAAGTCTAGTTTCTGGCTAGAGATTCTACATTTTGGAGAAGTATTTCCCGCAAATGCAATGGCCCCTCGAAGATCAGAAACCGATGTGAGAAGAAAGTATCTGAATCCCCAGAGGAGAAGGTATTGGGAAATTATCAGTTGAGAGGGTGCTTACATCAAGAGGGAGTAGGACTACCTCTCTGATAAGCTTTTACCAGTAGTTTAGGTCGAAGACTCTTGTCATTGAAAATGTAATGAAGGGATGTGTAACAAATTGTTGAACAATGGAGTTTTCAGTTTTGTGTGATTTCTGTTTTGTGGGAACTCTAGGATGTTACATGTCTCTCTAGGTCCCAGTTGTCTTACTAACTAAATGGATTAAATGAAACCATATTAGCATGTTTATAATGCTAAATATAAAGAATATTTTTGAAACATTGACAAATGTAAATGCTAACTAATTACCAGACTAAAATGTTGCAGTCCCTAAAGATAGTTTATAGCAGATGATCTGCCTACATAGGTTAAGTATGTTTTAGAAATAAATTAATTTGCATTTCGGTGTCAGCTTTCTTCTTTGTAATTTGCTACCAGCCTGTACACTAGATCTCTCCTGTTTTGTTCCCTACATATTACTGTGTGCCCTCTTGGCTTCTGAGACATGTCACTTTCCTGGGTCTCTTTCTTCCCTCTGATATTTTCTTGTTCTTGTTTTTGCAATCTCTACTTTTCCCTGTCTTTACATACAATTATGCCCCAAGTGTATTTATAAGGTTCTCTTTTTAATGCCTTATCTTTCCCTTCTTATGCTCATTCCTTCAGAAATAGAATTACATAATAAAACTTTATCAAGTCCTACAATATGCTAGATAATGTGCAAGGCACTAGAACAAGGCAGTCAAAGGCAAAGGTTTCAGCCTCTTAGACTTTAGCCTCTCACAAATTTGATAATCATTTATACTCAGTTCCTTTCCTCTAAAGTCCACCCCCAAATGATACACTGAACATCTCTGCTTGGAAGTCCCGTAGGCAGGGCACACCAGATGAAGAAAAAGCCAGAATGCATTATTTTTCCTTGTAGCCCTACCCTGCTGTGTTCCCTTTCTCTATTAAATAGCATTATTCCAGGCTTCGGTATTATCAAGTTTATCATCCTCTCCCTATATACTCAGTCTTCACTTCTTTTTTATTCTGCCTCTGGTGTGTCTCTCAGATCCATTTCCTTCTCTCTCTCTCCCCACTGTTTGGTGAAAGTCTCCATTGGCTCTCACCAGCACAAGTAGAGTAGCCTCTTAATTGTATCTCTGCTTCCAGGTTATTGCATGGCTCCTGAGTTGTCCTTCTACTCATACTTTCCTGCATCTCACTCTCCTGCTTATTTTCAGTGCAGCCCATAATCATTCCCCGTGTGCCCTAACTATTCTCCTGCCATTTTTACCATGTGCTCATACCCCAGCAGCACCAGACTAGATGAGTTTCCCTCATACTCCTGTGTCTTCCATGCCTCATTGGTTGGTTAACTCCTGGGCCCGAGATTTCCTTCCTCTCCATCTTTGCTTGGTGAGCTTCAATTTCAAGGCTTAGATTCTTCTTTTGTGAGAATTCTTCATCTGTGAAGCTGTCTCTGCATTCCCCATTCTTTGTTCATATTTCACTTATAACCCTTTCCATATGGAATGTATTCCTGGGAACTTTGGCACAGAGGAGATAATATTTTTTTCTTTTTTAGGTAGCTGCTTAATAAGTAAAATTAAATTTGTTGCACTTTTATATCTAAAGCTCTGTCTCTATGTGAGCCATAACAACTTGTTTTAGCAAAAGACTGGACTGTTATTTAATTGTAAATGCAATGGTGAAATGCAAGTTTTGACTTGCTGAGTTTACATTTAACTTGAAATTACATCTTCTACAAAGAGAGGATTCATTTTTTTTCATGTCTTTAAGCTTTTCTTTCTCAAAATACATTCTGTTAGAGGAGTTGCAACCAAAAAATTAAGATAGTCCTGTTTGCCTCACATAATTTCAGCAGATGAGTTGAAGAAACTGAAAGTACACCGAGATCTTGCAAAGCATGATTGCTTTAGATTCTAGGCCTTCATTGTTCTCAGTACTGTACTTGGCACTTTAATGGAAAAAATACTGAATAGAGATATGATTTCCTTTTCTTCTCTTATTGGTTATTGAGAATATAAACAAGAAAGCATATAGTTAATTCTACTTAGTCTATTAATATATTCATTCATAAGCCAGTTATACAATCCATTATCACCATTTTTCATGGTAGGATTATGGAGTCCAGTTATTATGTGAGCTTTGAGTTTTCTTTTAAGTTCTAGGTATTCAAGGGTGATGAGTGGGTTAGTTTATTATTGCTGCAGTCTGCTCTAGGAATACCTTCCTAGTAATCCGATTGTCTCCACAGGGTGGATTCTGCAGATACACTCAACTCATTTACAGCTCAGGATGCCATGAGAACTGGGGGATAACAAAGATTTAGTAATGCTGTTGGTGTGTTAGGCTGCATGTGGGTATTTTCCCAGATTCTTCTTGGATTTAATATTATTTCCAAGGGATTTTCTTTGTCAGTGTTTAATCTAAGAAAGAAACATAGCAAAAGAAGACTTAGGATTCTCCTTTTTTAAACTTTTAAATATAAAACCATTTAGTACAGCGGAAAGCAGCAATACAAATTTGGGAAAGTGTTAAATGAATTTCACACATTAACTGTTTTTAGTGATTGGATGGTATACAGAGGGGTCGATCAAAAATAGTACTATTAAAGGGGTGCCTGGGGACGCCTGGGTGGCTCAGTTGGTTAAGCGGCTGCCTTCGGCTCGGGTCATGATCCCGGGGTCCTGGGATCGAGTCCCGCATCGGGAAGGAGGCTCCTTGCTCAGCGGGGAGCCTGCTTCTCCCTCTACCTCTCTGCCTGCCTCTCTGCCTACTTGGGCTCTCTGTCTGTCAAATAAATACATAAAATCTTTAAAAAAATAGTACTATTAAAACAAAAATGATTTTTAAATATCTTTCTCCCCAATCACATGCCTACTATGTTATGGCACTTCACCTATTACTCACATCAAACTTAGATCTGTAGCTGTCAGAGAAACAAACCACCTGCTAACAACTTGCTAAATAAAAGGTTTTATTCTCTTTTAGTCTTTACTGACCCAATCCCGTTTGCTGGGGCCCACATAACTCATGCTCATAGTAAGTGTCCCCAATTCTAGCATGTTTCCCTGTTACCACTAGGCTCGGTTAGGTGCCTGTGTATTGCATATTTCTATCACGGTATTTTTTCCATCCCGTCTATAGTATGATCTGTTCATGTGTCAATCTCCACTATTAGCCTATGAACTCCTTGAGATCAGAGGCTGTTCTTTACTCATCTTTGCTGAGCACTGTGTCTTTAATGTAGTAGTGAATACCGTATGAGTGTTTGTATAATTAATAATGAAGTCAGCTCTCAGGGACTGGAATTTTCATTGAAGTGCAGCACCACTGAAAGCTCTTGTTTGAAAAACTGCATTAAATATAATATCACCTAAATTTTATAGACACATCTGAATCATCACATTAAACTATTGTGTTTAATTTAGTTCTAAAAAAAAAGCAGTATCTCTTGTCCACCAGTTATTTAAGGAGTATATTTTTAAAAACGAAAGTGGAGGTGAATTAAAAAGTGTGTAGAAAGTCATGTGTAAATTGCTTCCTAATATAATCTCTTGAGTTCATGTTTAATAAAGATAAGTTACTCAATCAACAATTACTCCATGTGTGAGGGTATTTGTACATAAATCACTTAGTTTGGCTTGGATCTAACATTGATAGGATATAATTGATCTTTAAAAGTTTTATGAAGAATCACAGACTGTGAAATTAAAGGTGGTTGTATTGTCTAACTTTGCCTTTCCATCAAACAGACACCTATTTTCTTGGTAGTAGAAACTTTATTTTATATGTATTATTGACCAGTCCATCAATTAACTCTGTCTCACAGTAATTAACATCATGTTATCTTCTAGTTTTTATCAAGAAAGCCTATCAGAGTTTTCTAACCTGATAAAAGTTCCAGCTAGTGTTTTTTTCCCACCCCCTCAAAAAAGGCTTAAAGCCAGCATTAAAACCTGTGTATAATGTATATATATAATATATATAATGTTTTCTGGTCCATTATTTGGTAAACCAGCTTGTCATTTAATCTTATGTATTGCATAGTGTTGTTATATGTGACGAGAGTTGAAAAATTTCCAGTAGGAGAGTTTTATTTTGCTTTCCTTAATATATAACAAGCTGTCCTTTGAGTTCCTTTCTCTTTTCCTTCCTTCCTTCCTTCCTTCTCTCTTTCTTTCTTTCTCTCTCTTTTTAGAAATGTGACTTTCTGTCAATCTTATTTCCACTTTTTGTTTAAGAATCTGTGGAAGAACAGCTTAGAGCCACTCGGTGGTTGTTCCTTCTCATTCGAGTGGCCTGAGCATTGGAAGCTGCAGACCAGTCTTCAGTGGCAAGCCAAGTGCTCCAGTCTTCAGTGGGAACCACTGAATAGTCACAGAGGGCACCTGCCCTTCTTCATACCAGTCTGCAACCTTGGGTTGTGTGGCAATAAATCTGGGACCTGCAGTAATCCTTTCACCCTGAAATTCCTCCTTGGTCACAGCCTTTTCAACAGCGGTGTACTCTTCCTTTTTGATCTCTTCAGGATTTCTGTAGAAGGAGAGATCAAGCATGACCTTTGAGGGTGTTCACAGGAGAATGTGCCATGCATGTGCAGAAATTCCTGGGCCAGCATCCGCCACATCAGACCAACTGAGTGAGCTCCTTGCTGTTGTATGGGATGGCAATGTTCACATAGCATAGAGAAGAGTCTGTGTTGCATAGAGCAACGTAGGCAGGCTAACATAAGATGCCTCTGTGAGAGGCTGGTGGTCAGCCCTGGGATTGGTAATCACCAGAAGTCTCAGCTTCTAGAAGACTTCCAGGATCTGGTTAGTGAACATCCCAGTTGTGAAGTGGCCAGTAATAGGAGTGGCTCCAATGACAGCCCAAACTTCATCAAAGCCAGCTGGCCAGTATTCCTGGAGCCTGTGACACTCAGATCAATGGGGCTTTCGATGGCCTGAGCTTCCAGCAGAAACTTCTTCCAGGTTCTCTTCAGATTTATGATGAGGATGCCATTGCTTTTACTTTTGTAGATGGAAGTCAAGTTTGGTGCCACCTCAGTGGGTTCCTGCTGCAAGGAATTTAAGGACTCCTTTTTCATGTGCAGGACTTCAAGGACTCTTGATGTGAAAGTTTCTCTCTAAGTTAGGATGGAAAGCCAGAACAACACAACAACGACCCTCTCTGGGTAGCTTGGAAAGGCTTTACTTTCTGATAATTCATAAATGCTGTCATTACACTTGGAAAAGAGAATAGTTGTAGTAAACTGGATAGTACACAGTAAAGACTGTGATTAAAATGTTTGGAAAGTATTGTGTGTATATGTATTTGTCTCATTCACAAAATTTCATGGTCCCTGAGGTCATCTATATTATTTTCCTAGTATTGTCATAACAAATTACCACACATGTATTGGCTCCAAACAGCACAAAATTACTATCTTACAGTACTGGAGGTCAGAGTCTGAAATGAATTTCACTAGGCTAAAATCAACGTGTTGGCACCTCCTTCTGGAGGTTTTATGGAAGAGTCCATGTTTTTATGTAGCTTCTGGGGGCTGCCTGCCTCCCTTGACTCATGGCCCATTCCTGCATCTTCACTCTGACCTTTGCTTCATTATACTGGGCCCATTCAGATAATCCTCATCTCAAAGCTTTTAATCACATCTGCAAAATCACTTTTGCTATGTGCGTTTGGGCTCCCCAGGACCACCCTCCGGTGTGGTGTTTTGCTAAGAGGATACAAAAGACTCAACATATAATAATATTCACAGCTACAATTTATCAGAGCACAAACACCAGTCACAACAACAGCGAAACAAAGCCAAGTCAACCAAGGGAGAAGGCACATGGGGCAAATTCTGGGGGAAAACAGGTGCAAGCTTTCAAGGGTCCTCTCTCAGTGGAATCACATAGCATGTGTTTCCGTCCCTCGACAATGAGTTCTGACAACACATGTAAAATATTGCTAACCAGAGAAGTTCATTAGGGACTCAGTGTCCGGGGTCTTTATTGGAGCTGGTTATGTAGGCATTCTTTGTCTGTTGTGTGCCAGAATTCCAGATTCCTAGAAGGAAGGCAGATGTTCAGCACAAAACATATTGGTTGCACAAATATTTTAGGCACAGTGAGCCGTTCCTACCAGTTAATGGTGGGAACACTGCTAAATCTAAATTCCCAGAGGTTAGCCAAGGGCTAATCTTGCAAGGAGGTCTTTTCAAGGATTAGACATTTAGAATTGCTATGTTAACTCTTTCCTTCACACAATGTAAGGTAACATATTGCAGGTTTCTGGAATAAGAATGCAGACGTTCTTTGTCTGTTTTTAGAGGGATTGTTATCTGTCTAGAGCATATGTATTTTGCTTAGTTTTATATTCAAGCTCTAGCCCCAGTGCCTTGCATGAAGTGAGTGTATGGGAAATGTTCCTTCTTTGTGCATAGAGCTGTGGATCATGATTTGTCATATTCCCTGTGTTACCACTGTCTTTGTAAATGGCATTACCATTCACCCAGTACCTGAATAGAAAATCTACTCGACTCCTTCCTATTTCTTGCTCTCCATTTGCAATCAATCATCAAGTCCTACTGATTCTACTCTCTAATGTTTCTTGATCCCATTCCGTTTCCTTCAGGTTCACTGCCATCATTGTAGTCTGGACCACCATAACTTCTGGACACTCTTTCTGTATATACTCTGGACTGGTTTGAAGCTTCTAGTTTGCTTTCCTCCAATCCAGTCTCCAGATAGTACCAAGAGTGTTCTTTAAGAACACAACTCTAATCACATTACTGCTCTATTAAAAACCATTCAGTGGTCTCTGTCTATCATCCTAGACTCAATCTTTACATTCTTTTATCTTGCACACTATACACTTTGCAGTCACATTGAATTTCTCTTGGTTTCTCAAACAAAATATACTCCCTCCTTACCTCTAGGGTTTTACATGACTTTGTTCCTTTGTACCAAACACTTTCCTCCTTCTTTGACAAGTTAGTTCTGATTATCCCTTCACTTGAGTCTCAGCAAAAACATTTCTTCCTCAGGGAGATCTTACCCAGCATCTAAACAGGTTAGGTCCCTCTATTATCTGGCCATTTATATCCTGTACTTTCCTTATCATTATATTTAGCCCAAAAGCTATGATTTTGTCTACCTCCTCTGCCAGGTTATAATCTCCATTATGGCAGAGACTCTGTTTTGGTTGCCATTATATCTGTGATATATAGAACATGGAACTGGACATAGTTAGTTTCCAGTAAATGTTTCCTAAAAGAGTGAATGCATTAGTGCTGAGTTTTTAAGAATGATTTCCTGGCTGCTTTGGAAAACAATCCAGCAGTTCCTCAAAAGGTCAAAGAAAGAGTTATCATATGGCCCAGCAATTGTACTTCTAAATCCACCCAAGAGAAACAAAAATGTAACCCCCACAAAAAATTGTATACAAAATTTCATAGCAGCATATTGTCAGCATAATAGTTAAATGTGGAAATGACTCAAATCTCCATCAACTGATGAATGGAAAAATATGATGTGGTATATCTATGCAATGAAGTATTATTTGGTAATGAAAAGAAATGAATATTATATGATACAACATAGGTAGACTTCAAAAACATGCTCAGAGGCCAGTCACAAAAGACCACATAATGTATAATGTATGGTTTATGAAATGCCCAGAATAGACAAATCTATAAAGATGAAAGCTAGATTAGTGATTGCTTGAACTGGGGATATTGGGAAGAAATGGGGAAAGACTGCTAAGAATTGTCATGGTTTCTTCTTGAGGTGATTAAAAATGTTCTGAAACTGGTTACGGTGATAGATACACAATTCTGTGACTATACTAAAGACCATTGAATTGTATATTTTAAATTTTTGAATTGTACAGAATATGAATTTTATATCAATATTATTTAGAAAGGATTAGAAACTTGTTAATGTATAATTCAACTTTGAAAGGGAGTTGATGGCGATTATGCTTCATTCTCACTAAGAAGAACATCAAAGTCAGGAGGTATTAATTGAATGAGTGAATGGCTTATCATTCTCTATTGACTGAAATGCCTGGCCAGCTAGTTCACCTCACAACTCAAACAATCACAAAAGTGTTTTTCCTTGAGACAACCTCTGCACTTTGATATAGAGCAAAAGGGTTTTATGTATATTTTGTCACATGAAAGTATAAGAAGTGGATTTATGAACTGAGAGTTAATTTTAAAAATTAATACTTTTCACTGATCCGTCAAGGACACTTTTTTTTAAAAGGTTTTATTTATTTATTTGACAGACAGAGATTACAAGTAGGCAAGAGTGGCAAGCAGAGAGAGGAGGAAGCAGGCTCTCCGCTGAGCAGAGAGCCCAATGTGGGGCTCGATCCCAGGACCCTGGGATCATGACCTGAGCCAAAAGCCGAGGCTTTAACCCACTGTGCCACCCAGGTGCCCCCGTCAAGGACACTCTTAAGTGAAACGACCCTTTCACCCCATTCTTAGGTACAGAAGAATGCAATGACTGACTCAAGACAGTAAGTTTACTCATTAACTCACTATTGCTTTTGTACTGTAAGTGCAATGTCAACCCAGTAGAAAAGGTAAAAGCTGCTGCTTATTATTATGAAAATAGTTTTGACCTAATATTTCCTCTGAGAAGATCTTGAGGACTCCTAGTGGGTCTGCAGACCACACTTGAAAGCTGTTGTCCACAGTGATATTAGCAACAAGGTTCCAGCATGTACAGATCTCCCTAAGTTGTGCCCCAGTGGTCTTTCTAGGGTTGATAATCATCTCAATCAAGTAGGAAATTATTCCATCAAGTTTCTCCTTAATGCAGTACACTTCTAATTAAGGGAACACCATGGCTAATTGTTAAGTGATTAGCATTTCTTTGCTTTTCACTGTCAGAGGATGCATTAACAGCAATCACCTTAACCTTATTTTATCGGAACTCTTAATTTTTGGTCTCTTCTCTGCTCCCTTATCTAGAATAGCGAGGGGAGGTACCAAAGAGGTAGAGATCGAGTCAGAGGCTTTGTGGTAAGTAACCTTCCAGAAGTTCACAAAATTCTCTGAGCATCTTTTCTGGGAAGCTTTCTGGATGTTTTATGGTAATAGATTGAAGATGCACTGACACATATTCTGACTGCCCTCCATCTGGGAACTGAGAGGCCAGCCACCAAATTCTTGATTTGAGTTTAAAAGATGATATTCAGAGTTCAGTTGTGGGCATAGTTAGCTTCAACACGTGAATAATTCTTCCAGCAAGGAAAGAAGGGAGAAAATGCCAAATCATTCTATATTTTGCAGTTAGGTTTTCAGATTAAGCTATCATGGTCTGTGGCAACTCCAAAGGATAGATAATGTACCAGTGGCAGGTTAGAGTTTTGCATCGTGTTAATGTTGTCTTTGTTTAGCTTTTTGCTCTACCTTTCTTTGGGGAACACTGACATTCTTCTTTGTGTTACAGAAGATTTCTCGGCATGGCCAGGTGGCATTTAAACAGCCTAATGAGAAAGATGACTTGGCTCCAAGTGGCAATGTCAAAAGACACTTCACAGCTGCCCGGTCGCAGAGGTCTGGGATGAGACCGACATTCTCAATTACTGCCCAGTGTCATGTTGTCACCAACCCCTTCTAGGCCCCCACCTTCTCCAAGCAGCATTCATGCCCTCTCTTCATCTGTTCAAGTGGTGCTCTGGCATGAAGGAAGCTGTGCTTTATCTCCCTAATGCATCTTGCTGTCTTTGGCACATTTGTTGTTTGTTGTTGGTAGTGCGGGGGCTCAGCTGTTACATGACAAGCTTTGATAGAATGAATCAATTGTTGTTCTTTCTTCTTGAAATACCTATCAGGCTTTGTACTTCCCCTTTAAAAATGAAGTCGGCTTCATAATAGTTACTATTGGGAATAAGAAAAATATGACACAAGAAATTTATATCATTTTCACATTTGATCACGGCAGATGAATTGTCAGGAGAAAAATAAGTCTTGGTTTTTCACAGTGTTCATTTAGATGGGAACAAATGCTAGATGTCCCAGAAATCTCACTTTCTGGGAATACACTATTAAGAGTGTCTGATTTAGCTTTAACTTTTAAAACTCCTTAGAAAGACAGAGAGAGAGAGAGAGAGAGAGAGAGAGAGAGAGAGAGATCATTATTTTCAGCTTTCCTCTATCCCAGAAGGGCAGGAGCCCTCAGAAGAGTACTTTCTGGGAGTCCAGGAGATTGTTTTTCACCTGAGGGTTATTTGAAATTTCCTGTGGATGGTGAATCTGGAAAACCTTGGGGTCAGGGTTGAGGATTTGTGATCTAAACATTCTTGACCCTGCTTCCTATAAAACCACAAATTGATATTGCTAGGATTCATTGCCACAGGATAGTATCCAGCTGTCCAACATCCAGATAAAATTGAGTAATAAATTCCAAGAGTCGAATGTTCCTTCTTTTTGAGCAATTGAATTAAACCTTTTAAGCCCGAATAGTATTCAAATCTGACCCTACCCCAAGTTTAAAAAACTATCGTAAGAAAACAACTCTGTAAAGTTTTTCGTATGGTGTTTAAAATATGGTTGACCCTAATTTATGGTTTAAAAAAGGCGAGGGGCCCTCTGCCTTCAGCTCAGTTCATGATCTCAGGGTCCTGGGATCGAGCCCCACATCAGGCTCTCTGCTCGGTGGGGAGCCTGCTTCCTCCTCTCTCTCTGCCTGCCTCTCTGCCTACTCGTGATCTCTGTCTGTCAAGTAAATAAATTTAAAGAGGCGAGGGGGACTAGAACATATTCATGTCCTAATTTGTCTGTGGTTCGTATCCTATGAGGAAGCTTCCACAATGCTGTGCAAACAGGTATATATTGAAAAACAGAAGTTTCTTGAGGTCGATGGCTCTTCTTAATTGTACTAAAGGTCAAAACTAGCAATCAGCCAGTTTTACCCGTTATATGACCTTGGACAAAGTCATCTCTACATACCTTGGTTTTCTCAACTGTGAGATGGTGATAATTATAGTACTATAGAAGTTTATGCAAAGATTAAATGAATAAATACAATAAATATAATAAAGCACTAGAACAGTGTCTGGCACGTAACAAATACCACCTAATTGTTAGTTTTGTTGTAGTGTATAATAATTGAATAAGTGTTGTATTTGAGGTAATTCTAAGTGTCCAAGAAAAAAGATAGGTATAGAGGAGAGAAAGAAAGAGGAAGTCAAGAGAGAGAGGGTCTTCCCTGTGATGAGGAAGGGGAGAGAGGTTGCTGGGTCACAGCCAGTGTGGTCCCTGGCACTCTTCCATGGAAACAAACTCTCTGAGTGAGTAGAGAGTTTTCTTGAAGGCTGCATGGTTCACACAGAGAGCCTTCACCCTGAGCGCAGGGGCCTTCTAGCCTTGCCTAAGACTCTCATGTCCCAAGGAAGGGATGATCTCAGCCAGATCTCATCAGTGATTGGTGAAGATGGATGAACCAGACCGGGTGGGGAGCAAGGGGTGAGAGGGAATTCCCACCTACCCATGGTCCTTTAACACATATAACTTTTGTGTGTTCTGAAGGGAAGGAGAACTCAGTAGACTGGGTATTTGGGCTTGGATTTAGTTTATTTAATGTCTTCTGTGCACCTGGATTGTGGACTGAGCTTTATAGCCATTACACTGATTGGCTCTTATAATGGTATTATTTATAAATGTGTTCTCTAGTATTTCACACATGTCCTGTTTTCCAAAGTACGTTATACCTGATAGCAGGGATCATTTGAAAATATCTGTCATCTTGCTCCATTGTGCCTGGAACATCATGTTCTGTGCACAACAGGTGTTTAGTAAGCATTGATTCGCTGTCCAGGCCCCGAGGACAGAGGTTCTCATCTGGAGTGCTAGACAGGCATATACCATATTCCTTCACCGAATTACACGACACAACATTTTATCAGACTATAACATTTTTGTCTTTGCTACAACTGAATACTGTCCCTCAGAACACTGTGAGATGTAAGAGAGTGAATGGGTTGCCTGATACAGTGTGGACTATATAAGACTGGCACTGAAGAAAGAGGGTATGTTTATTGGAACATGTGAAATCTTTTGCACCTTGAGGATATTAGAGGTCAGGGGACAAGACAGCTGTATTCAAACAGCCATACAGAAAACCTTACAGTAAGACTACAAGAGAACGAATGAAGCCATACCTAGGGAAGCTTTTATGGAAACCGTGAGATGTTATATTACAGTACTGATTTCCATGTTATTGTTAGTAACTTTGATGATGATTTTGATATTTAATCCCTTCACGTGTGCTGCCAAAACTCTAAAATTCAAGAGTTTGACAAATTCCAATATGATTGAGAACTACTTCTTTGGCATAATTACATCTTAAAGAAAATAGTATGAGACACTTGAATGTAAGGTTCTTAATTCTTTCAACATCATTCTGTAGGGCCAAAAGGAGGTACCTACTTACCTAATTTAAGATTACCTAAATATCTCCTGTCTACTGGCAAGTGGGCCCTAAGTCACAAAGACCACTGTGGTTCCTACTTTGAATGGCCACATTTCCATAGATTCTTTTGGTAAAGAGACAAGAAGCCCAGATGTGTTTAGGCAGTTTATGCATCAGCTTAATGCTTACATCAGTCTCCCTTGAGCCCCAAATTCCATGGGTGGTATGGACAAGGACCTAAGGGATACTGTGCACACAGGGCTATTGGTCACAGATGAGGAACCCTGAGATCCCTATAAGCTTAGAAGGGGCTGTTGGCAAACCTGCCCAATCTTTGCCCCCAAGGAAGACGTTGGTTTTTTTTTTGTTTGTTTGTTTGTTTGTTTACCTTAGAATACAAACAAATCTCCTCTAAGGAAAGCTGGAAGACTTTTTATCTTGGAGCAATAAAATATATCTGCTCTCTAACTAGGAGAGTGACATTCTCTCTAGCTTCTGTGGCTGTGGGTTATGCAAACATCTTCAAAC
>ML104223.1:24923-50567 GCA_003697995.1 Taxidea taxus jeffersonii | reverse complement strand
GTTCAATCAGTTGAAATATCAGAGGTCAGATCGCCTTTAGGAAACTCCACTGTTCACTACTGAGAGAATAAAAGTGAAAAAGGCAAATAACATCTTAGTGTTACTATGAAAATAGTTTTGACTTCAAGGACCCCCTGGAAAGGTCCTGAAAATCCCCAGGCGTTCCCAGCTACACCCAGTACAACTCCTGTGAGCCCCAGAGAGAAAATGGAGTGGTAAGACAGCACCATCACTACATTTATTCTGCCAGCTCTAGACAGGCAGGGTTGCCTACAATGAAGCTGGCTTTGTCTCTTGAAAAAAGAGTAAGGGCTTCTCTGAAGTGAATCTCTTTGGATTCTAGTTACCTCTCCCCTCACCTCTTTGGGCCTTCGTGTGAAACATCTGAGTTACTGTGTTATCTTCATCCTTCTGTTCTCTGAACACACCTTTTAAATAGCTTCTAATGTTCATGCTCTGTCACCACATATAAATGAAACAAAAATTCAACAAATAACACAGAACCTTATTAAATGTCAGTGCTTTTCCAAGGCTGGTCTCTGGAGCATCAGCCTTAGCTTGTTAGAATTAGAATTCAAATTTTTGGACCACACTCCAGAGTGACCAAATTAGAATTTCTAGGGATGGGGCCCAGAAATGTGTTTTTTTTTTTTTTTTTTTTTTGACAGACAGAGATCACAAGTAGGCAGAGAGGCAGGCAGAGAGAGAGGAGGAAGCAGGCTCCCCGCTGAGCAGAGAGCCCGATGTGGGGCTTGATCCCAGGACCCTGGGATCATGACCTGAGCCGAAGGCAGAGGCTTCAACCCACTGAGCCACCCAGGCGCCCCCAGAAATCTGTGTTTTAACAAGCCTTCCAGGTGATTTTAATGCATGCAACACTGGTAAGGTAAAACACTGCTCAGATAAGAGTAGTTAAGAGTAAGAGTAATTAAGAGTGCCCTGGTACATTTAGAAACTGTAGTTAGATAAAGTTAGCCCTAAGTTAATAAAAGCTAATGGTAGCAAGCATTTCCATGTGCCAGGAAATGTTCTAAACACTGGACACACGTTAACTCATTTAGTCTTTACAACAACTATAGGGTAATAATAACTGTTAGACCAACTTTGATATGTGGAAAAAACTAGGCCTACAGAGTGTAAGTACTTTGGCAAAGGGCACATTGTTAGGCCGTAACAGAGCTAGCTTCCAATCCAGGCAGGCAATCTCATGCCAGAGTTTGTGCTCCTGACTGCCACACTGATCTGGGAGGCCCCAGATCAGTAACAGGGGCCTGGGGGGATTCAGGTTTCCTAGCAACAGAGTTGGTGGAAGGTCCCTTCAGCCATTCTGCCAACCTAGGATGATGGCTGACACAGTTTGCCAGCACGGGGGGAACAGAGAGGAGCCCTTTCTAGGAAAGAGATAGAAGGAGTCCTTCCTCAAGTGACTGGATAGGCTTTCTGAACATAGCTAACAGAGGACGTAAGGGACTATCTAGGAAGTCTGTGAGGCACTGAGCTTGTGAGAGAGACACAGCTCTGAGTTCCATCCTCCACTTAAATGTGTTGTCTCAAGCTTGAATTACATCAAACAGTTCTGTTCTATTCCCCCCATGCCTCCGACCCAGTCTTTCACCTTATGTTTTAGGTTGACTTCTTATTGTTAATTATTTTAAGATAGAAAAAATAATGGTAAATTAAAGAAGCTAAATTTAAAAATTTAAAGTTCCTGCTTTTACAGTATAAACACTTCAGATATTTATTTTTAACCTATGCATAAAGGGATGTGATCCATTTTTCTGGAAGAATTCTGGAAAAACTTTCCAAATTACTTTAGCATAACAAAAAATTTGTTTCTACATTAAGTCAATTTATTCTCATACATACATATTTGTTCACAACTGTTACTATCAACAGTGAGTCTCTCTGCCATGCGTTAAATCTATACACAACCTTTATAATAGTTAAAGTGACCAGGTACGTATAAATCAATACACTTACAAATATTTTAATGGCCAAAATAGTCTAGGACAGCGTCCTTCAAATCAGTACACAGAAACATTTCAAGGGTATGTAGGCAAGGATGACTTCAGTGGGCTTCGTATCCAGAACTTTCCTTTCCACATAAACTCCTGCCTAAAACATATTACTCTTCCACCTCCTGAGATCAAGGTACTCTTTTCATATTAGCTCCTTTCTCCTTCACCTACTTCTCTGAATCTTACTCTTACACCTCAGGATGTAAAATCCTCCAGATGGTGAAAACATGAACGACGACAATGGCTGAGAAACAAGATCTTGCAGAAATGGATGGAATTAGACATAATTAAAATCATTAAATTTTATGTACCATAATTTGTTGTGATCAAATATGAAGTAAAATGGAAACATAAGTTCAAGGAGAAAAAGGATGATGTAACATTTCCTATTAAAAAAAAAAAAAAATCTAGTGGGACGCCTAGGTGGCTCAGTTGGTTAAGCGTCTGCCTTTGGCTCAGGTTGTGATCCTGGAGTCCTGGGATTGAGCCCTGGCGTTGGGCTCCCCGCTCATTGGGGAGCCTGCTTCTCCCTCTGTCCCTCCCCCTGCTTGTGCTCTGTCTCTAATAAATAGAACCTTACAAAAAAAAAAAAAGCTTGTAGGGCACCCAGCTGGCTCAGTGGGTAGAGCATGGGACTCTTGATCTTGGGGTTTTGAGTTCAAGCTGCACATTGGGTGTAGAGATTACTTAAAAAGAAAAGGAAAAAAAGATTGTCTGCATCTTTTATTTTTGATCTTTTTTTGTTTTGGCCCCCGAGGGGGTGCACAGTTTCTGGAGGTACTGCAGTATCAGGAAGTTGGTGCATGGAGAAGACAGAGCAAGCTCCTATTCCATCTCCCTGCTCCAGAAATCCACCTCAGAGGGGCCTAGGTGGCTCAGTCAGTCAAGTGTCTGCCTCAGGTCATGACCCCAGGGTGCTGGGATAGAGCTCTCTGCTCAGCGGGGAGTCTGCTTCTCCCTCTGGCCCCTCCCTGCTCCTTCTCTGTCTGCACCCCTCTCTCAAATAAACAAAAATTAAAAAAAAAAGTTTCATAGTTAAATCGATAGTACGCTAAAAATTGCATCCTCTTTTCAACTGTCTCTACTTCTGAAAAACTAAAACTAAAGATGTCAAATTTAAAATGTGCAAAGGGAAACAACATTTTTAAAAATACTTTTGTGGATATGCGAACAAAGAAGTTTGCAGATTGCTTGTTTATGATTACGTTTAATTTTTGACCACCATCGGAGGATGACTTTTTTTTTTTTGAAGATTTCATTTAATTTAGTTGAGAGAGAGAGAGAAGAGAAAGTACACGCAGGGGAAGGGGCAGAGGGAAAAGCAGGCTCCCTGCTGAGCAAGGAGCCTGACGTGAGACTGGATTCCAGAACCCTGGGGATCATGACCTGAGCTGAAAAGCAGATGCTTAATGACTGAGCCACAAAGGCACCCCAGACTGTCAACTTTCAATAAACTGGGGGCAGGGGCAAGTGGGGGACTTGGGCATGATGTCTGAGTAACCAACCCAGCAGGGACACACATTAAACTTTGGAGATTGTTTCCATGCTGGAAAGGTGCCACCCATTAACAATCCTGCATTTGGGGGCGCCTGGGTGGCTCAGTAGGTTAAAGCCTCTGTTTTCGGCTTGGGTCATAATCTCAGGGTCTTGGGATTGAGCCCCGCATCGGGCTCTCTGCTCAGCGGGGAGCCTGCTTCCTCCTCTCTCTCTGCCTGCCTTTCTGCCTACTTGTGATCTCTCCCTGTCAAATGAATAAATAAAATCTTTAAAATAAAAAAAAAACCCCAAAACAAAAAAAACAACAACCACCAATCCTGCATTTGGAGTAACAGTCCTTCCGGCTTGTCTGCTGCCCTCCCCTCCTTACTTCTGGGCTCTCTGTGCACCTCTCCAGTAAGATGGCAAGAGCTGAGTGAGTGAGTGTTAGGTGAGATAGAGAGTATCGATCTAGTTACAGTTCTGGAGAACAGTCCCTTTTGCTGTATTGTTTACAAGGACATGGTTTGCATCGGGCTTTCTGAAATGCTGACATGAGTTACAACAACTCTATACTGTTTTTTCCAAACTCCCTAGGCTTCCAGGTATTCATTCCAGTATGGGACATTCTTCCATCTTGAAACAGTTCAAATAAATGTTGTTTAATAAAGCCAGAGTAACACACACCACACCTACACAACAGACATGAAAAACCTCACCAAAAAAAACCAAGGAAAAACCAAATAACAAGTCATTCTCCCCCCAGCAGCCTGACTGGAAGATCAGTAACAATGACCATTATGGTGAGAGGGAAATAATCATCTGTAGCCTACTTCCTTTGGAAGACTTTGGCATGATGTCTTCAGAGAATGGTAGTATGTGTAAACGCATTTATGTGGACAGAGAGAGCTGAACACTCTCCTTCCATCTTAACCTCTCTTCTCATTCACCTCCTACAACATAGACTGTATCTATTGCATTTCATTTTGTTTCTGTTTGGAGCAGATAAATTTTTATGTATCTGCATTTTGAATTAAATTTAAATCCTCTTTACTACTATAGCATGGGAAAAAAAAAAGACTGACCAGTGCCAATTTAGTTTCAGCCATTTCATATAGGAATCTAAAAGCATCAAATTTCCTTGTACTCTGGGAACAATATATAGCATGAACAAAAGGTTATAGAGGAAGAAATGTAATTGATTCTGAAGAGCGTGAACATCTGTGAAGAATGTATTGTAAGAGAAAATGATCTCTGAGGGTCCTACTTCTGATGATGAAACAGTTTCTAGTTCCCCCTGTCAGAGAAATAACCCTCCGCTCCACACACCCCTCTTCAAGCTCAATCCACCGAGTGGAGAAAGCAGATGTTTGAAGCTAGTTTCCACAACACAGAAACAAACAGAAATAAGTGTAGAAAACTTCACAAAATGAGACCTGCCTGGTGGTGTTCAGCTGATGGCCTCCGAGGAAATGTGAAAAAGAAAACTATGTTCTGGTCCAAATTCCGTCATTAAATATAACATGACTACGGCCCAGTCAATTTATCTCCCCGCACCTCAAGTTCCTTGAGCTCTCACGTGGGAGACGGACTGGGTGGCAGAAAAAGTCTTTTTATGATGTTGTCTACAACGGTAAGATTAACAGACTATCGTTTTACCGAGAAGTCCCTTGAGTCTCAGACTTCCCATTTAATTCGATTAAGTTTTTGAAGATTCTTTTTTCTCAAGTAATCTCTACACTCAATGTGGGGCTTGAACCCACAACCCCTGAGATCAAGAGTCACACGCTCTGCTGACTGAGCCAGCCAGGCGCCCCACAGACTTTCCACTTTAGATGGGAAGAGCAAAAATTCTAACACAAGTGATTTAAGAACATCAACATTTATTTAACATGATAAAAAAGAAATGAGATATGAACATTTGCATTTAAACAATAGTAAGTAGCTTTTAATACTTACATGTGCTCATTGTATAATATATACACAATGAACATAATTACATTTGTACACAAACTAAGTACTGGATTTGAAAACCTGCTTATTGCTGTACACATCTATCCCAATTGAAGTATAAGCCCAGTACTTCAAAATGCCTACATTTTAAATTGTATTTTTAAGAAAGAGTAAGCGGTAACATTAGTGTTTAAGCTGACAAGAGTGTGGCAGTAACTGCTGACATTGCAATCTGACTGAGAAATAATTATAGTAGAAAACAGGACGTACTTCACTTAGCAATAACAAAATGGCACATTTTAAATATATATATAAAATTTTTACAAATCAAGTGTGAAACAAAGCATTGCAGTAGCCAAAATGGGAAGGAAAAAAAAAAAGGAAAACAAGTTTCATCGGAAATAATAACTAAATTTATGTACTGAAAAAGCAAAAAGAAATATAAATCCACCTAAACTTTAGAAACATCAAAATCTGGAAATCAGCAACTAAGTAAGCTCTGGCTGTAGACTGCACATTAAAAAGCACCTTTACTTATGTGCTCTGAAATCATAGCAGCAAGCTGGTGTCAGAACAACCACCTTGAGATTATGGAGTGTACATATGAGCCATTAAAGCTGTTTGGAATAAACATTTTCCAGAAGTGATAAAATGATGCTCTGTGGCCAAAAGCATCAGAACTATGAATTTCATAGATTTAAAGTATACTGTACAATATCTTCTCACATTGCTGAAGGTCCATGTCCTTAGCTTTGAATGGTTTCAACAGAAGTCAGTATAGCTGAAAAATAAAGACAGGGAAAATTACTTTGACACCTGCAAAGCTAATGAGTGACCATTTCCTAAAGTAACTGAGGGCTATGTTTTATAACAATGGAACTGACGAGCATGGCTGCGAAAATCCGAAGACATAATACAATGGAATGACATTTTCTTGTCATTTCATAGATTTAATTCACAAAGCAAAGAATGTAATTAAGTAACAATTCAGAATAAAATAAAGTAGCCAAATTTGTGGCTGAATATCAACAGAATGAGCAAAGATTTGCATAACTTTCCTAAAATTTGTAATAATGTGTTAAGCTGCCCACAGAGCAGCGTCGTTTATAAACACAGTGAGAAGACAAAGAAATGCCGGTTTGAGGGCCACTAGCTGTTCATGGTGGCTGTGGGCCAGAAGCCTAGAAAAGAGCCGGCAATAACTGGACCCCATTCCAGTATGGCATGCCACTGGCTCTTAAGGGTGAAAGCAAAATGAAACAAAATCCAAGAATAACAAGTGAAGGAACCTGGAACTGTACTTGAGCTTTAACTGTAAATACTCTTTTTTATTGTCAGACGGCATTCTTTATTATCATTGGTCTGTGTACAAAGAATGGTACCCTGTTTATTGAACCAAAAGATAACGAGGCTGGATTTTAATGTACACTTCTCCACTAAGATGGACAGAGGCCATCTATCAACTCTATGCACAAGAGGAATCAAATAAGCATGCGGACTATTCCTATTCTGGTATGATTCTGTCACTACCGGCAACTGTCACTTCAAGACATAGTAAGTTAAAAGTTTAAAGGCATGGAGTGACAGAGGCGAGACATAGGTAAGACAGTAACAAACAGGTTGTTAGTAACTCCACAAAGGATGTCAGTCCTGCATAAATACCAAATGACAACAAACAAAGGCCTCTTCTAGGCTCTATGTAGACATAATCTCAAATAAAAGCTACAAATATGACAGAACAGACATAAATCCTTCTGTGTGAACAAAAGGACACAGGTTATAGTTGCTACAAAAAGGTATGGATGGAAGAAGACTCTAGAAAATAAGCACTGCTGGGTAAACTTAAGTCAATTTAGTGTTTGTACTAATTTATCTTGAGAATCTAAAAGTCAAAGAACATGTTAGCAATAATGTTTGTAATATCTCTATGTATTTTTGCTGCTTATAATTGTTCAATAGAAACTGGTGGTAACCCTAAATCCTACAATATTACTAGGTCTGGTGGATGGTATAAAAAATGCAGAAAAAAGCATAAACAGCTCCATATCTCAGTTTTCTTGAAAAGTAAAAAAAAGAGTATATATCTACAAGTACAAAACTGCAAGTAAAATTTAGCATTTGTCTATAAAACTGTTACAAGATCTTAGGAAATTATTCTCAGTTCTTAAACTATGGTCTAAGGAACAATGTTCAAGTAAGGTTTCCTCTTTCCCCCTGCTCCCAACACAGCATTTTGCAGTAGTGACCTTCCTTACTTAAAAAAGTTAATTATTTGGAAAAATTTCTGATAGATCTTAACGATTTTGATATTCCATGTAGTTGGCCAAGCCACAAACACTCCTTTGTCCTTTAAAATAATTAACAGACTCCCACTGCGGGAGACATGCTGCACGAACTGTAAAAAAACATTACTTGATCAACTCATAATCGCTTCCACAGGACTCTCAGATCTGACTATGGAAAGGAATGCTATGTGGGAGCACAGCTGCAGAACACCGTGAGGTTTCTCTTGGCACAGGCCAACTCCTCTTCGTTTGGCTGTTTTTATGGACGATGAAATAGGAGACACAGAAAACGCTGTCACGTAGCAAATCACTGGAAGGGCTGAGGCTGGAGATCTGACTTACTGCGCCAGGCTCAAATCCAGAACCTCCTTGCTCTGCCAACGATCCCTAACACACAGTCCAGAATTAATCTGTTTTTGTTCACTGGACCAACAAGTGAATAAAACCCAAGTTACAGACTCTTAAGTTCAAGCACAAATGCAAAGGGAACCGACGTACTTTTTCTGAGGCTACACACACATGAAATGGGATCCTTCCGTGAGCTGCGGCTGAGTGGCTGGAACGGGCGATGCTGAGGACTCAGGAGATGGGGACAGACTTTTCGCTGAAACACACAGAGAGAATGTGAGAAGATAAACATCTTTCGGACACATCTGGAGAAGGAAATCCTGATTTTGTGATCCCATAAAATAAGAACATGTTTTAGGGAGGAATTAATAGTTCTATCTGGGTTCTGCTATTTTCTAAATTGACAATTGATTATTTAGCATGAAATGTCTCTTGAAGACTATTTAAAAATCCTTCTTCCTCCTATACCTTAAACACTGCATACAATGTTATATGTCAATTATACCTTAACAAAATTGGAAAAGAAAATTTTTTTTTTTTAAAGATTTTATTTATTTATTTGACAGAGATCACAAGCAGGCAGAGAGGGAGAGAGGAGGAAGCAGGCTCACCGCCGGGCAGAGAGCCCGATGCGGGGCTTGATCCCAGGACCCTGAGATCATGACCTGAGCTGAAGGCAGAGGCTTTAACCCACTGAGCCACCCAGGTGCTCCGGAAAAGAAAATTATTGTTGTCATCTACCCCCTTTTTCTGGCTTTGAGGTTAATTTTTATGTGTCCATCTATGAATCAGTCCTGGTGGTTCTCACTTTTTAAACATTTAATTAATTATTTTTTTTTTTAAAGTAAGCTCTGCCTAACATGGTGCCTGAACCCACAACCCTGAGATCAAGAGTCCCATGTTCTACCAACTGAGCCAGCCAGGCACTCTTGAGTCTCACTTTTAAAGGCCTTTATAGTTCCATGCAGCTAAATACCATCAACAGTTTAAATGTTGTGATGTTAATATTCCACACACTTTATGCAGACATGTCAAAACAGAAACAAAGTAGTCAGTGACAATTAAAAAAAAAGTGACAATTCCTGTATATAATGCCTTAGAAATGATAGGGGCAAAAGACAGGACAGTGCTTTATATCTGTTACAAGGAAACATGACTTATCACATAAACCTGCATGTTATATATGATATAGAGAATAATGCCAGAATCCCACGTCCTTCCTAAGAACAGTCCCAAATAACTGAATTTCACTGTATTTGCTCTTCAGGAAAATGATGGGGAGGAGGGTGAAAGGAAGGAGGATTGCTAATTTTTTTTTTAAAGATTTTATTTATTTAAGAGACAGCAAGAGAGAGAGCATGCATGAGCAGGGGGAGAAGCAGGCTCCCTGCTGATCCTGAGTGGGGCTCCATCCCAGGACCCTGGGGTCATGACCTGAACTGAAGGCAGAGGCCAAACTGATTGAGCCACTCAGGGCCCCAGGATGGAGGATTATTAAGAATGGTTTTGGCTTATGGACTATGAGAAGCAATGTGGATAATATGTACTAGCTGTATGATTCCCCATCCCCATCCCTTGCCAAATATCATAAAGGAAAAAAAAAAAGAAAATCAAATCTGTAAAAACAAACAAACAAATAAAACCCCTGAAAGTAGCACAGACATTTGTATTATTTTATTTTTTAATTAATTACTGTTTTTAGAGAGGGCAGGGGGCCAAGAGGAGGGGCAGACTGAGAAGGAGAATCTTAAGCCAGCTCCAGTGCCAGCATGGAGCCTGACAGGAGGCTCAATTTCACAACCCTTGATCTCACAACCCTGAGATCATGATCAAGGGTCAGTTGTTAACCGACTGAACCACCCAGGAGCCCTACCTTCTGACATGCTATGGATCCTGATCTTCACTCAAAGAAAAACCCAGATGTGGATTACAGCATCAGCTAAACAAACCCATTCCACTAGTGTAGGTATTAAATCTTCTACAGTTCCCAAAGTGGTAGGTTTGTGACTATTCTGAGAATCCAGCCTCAGAGAAACAGGTACGTTTTCCAAGTTCTGGAAGATCTTACTAGAAAAAATTTATGGTATATAAGTTAAGGTTAAGATGAAGAGAGAGTAAGAGTGAGAGAAGGAAGTGATCCCCAAGCCAGGACAGACTCTGGATCTAGGCTGAGGTCCCCTTTCCATCCTTCCCAGTAGCATCTTTCCTGAAGGGGCACATGGAGAGGCAAAAATAAATTCAGAGGTTCAGAGGGCACCCCAGTGAGAAAAGTATGAAATGTGTAGTAGCTACCTGCCATCGTTTGACTTTCTCTAGAAGCCTCAGGAGTTTGTTCATAAGAAACAACAGTTTCTTCCTGCTCATGAATATTGTCCTTTGTATTTTCTTCAGGATGACTTTCTGTTTTATGATTTGTGATCTGCGTCTCATCCTGAGGGCTAATGAAAATAGATTGGTATTTAAAAACTTCATATTAATAGAATACAATAAAATTTTTTCTTCCAGTTTGTCATTATGAAAATGTTTAACTATATACAAAAGATACCACCATTTATAATTAGTAACTGCTATCATTTTGCTTGTGATTAATCGCCTTTCTTCTCCCTCCCTTTTAGAAATCTTTAAACATAAAAAAATGAGAGTAAATAATACATGAAACCTGTGCACTCAGGTAATCCATATTTTACCAATATTGTTTCACCTAACTCCCAGCCTCCCACTCCCCAAATTCTTAGCACATTCCAGACATACCATCTGATCTGCAAGCACTTCAGTTTGTATTTATAATAGCTTAATGTCATCAAATATGACATTAAGCTATTATATAGCTTAATATATAATAGCTTAATTGAGCACTGACTGAGGGTGCTCAAATTTTCCTGATTGCCTCGTAACAGCATTTTAGAGTTATTGGTTTCAAGCAGATCTGAAGTCTGTGCATTGTATTTGCCTGACAAGTCTCTTAAAGTTAACTTTAATCTAAAATACCCCACCCCACACATCCTTTTTATTCTTTGCCACTTATGTGAAACAACTTGGTTACTCCGTCCTACAGAGTTGACCACATTCTGTATTTGGCTGATTATATTCCTCTTATTTTTAATAATCTGAAAAGGACTCCGAGGGCTTGATCAGATTTAGGATTTTTGGGGAAAGGTAATTATTTCATTAGGTGGGGTTCGTGCACTACTGCATCAACAGGTTGTTTCTTTTCCTGACGTTAAAAAAGATCAGTGAATTCAAGGTTTCTGGATTTACTCATTATAAACTGCCCTGCCAGATTTTCTGGCCATTGAGGAATATTATTCAAATCCTTTCTTTCATTAGGGTTAGCAAAACAATGATTATTCTAAGTCTTTCATTCCTTATTGAATGAAATTCTTCTATAAAGAAAAATATCGCCTCAAAAACTTTTTGGTTGCAGTTTATTTGGGAAAGGCAAGATAAACACTTGGTTCTTTGCCTTTATGTACCAGGTTTTGGAATAAGCAGTCAATTCCTTAGCATTGTCCAAAGTGGCCAACAAACTATTTTTTGTTGTTGTTGGGTCATAAAACTCACAGATTTTTAACATACTAGATGTGTTTTAATCTACACCTATTAACAAAACAGCAGGTTTTCCTCTTATTAGCTATTGCTAAGTTTTTCACACTCAATCTTGCTATTCATTGAAGAAATAAAGGCATTCTGAAAAACATTAAATCCCAGCAATTCTCTTTCCAGCTCTGGTAATTTTTCTAACGAACATACACATAAGAAAGCCAGTTAAGAAGCACAGCTAAAAAATAAACAGCAAATCAGTGGCTTTTGGAACACACCAGACACCTTGGATTTCTGTTCAGTGTCTATTCGATCCATTATGCAGGCAGTGCTGAGAGGCTGCTTTGATACAGCACATGTATCTTTTGGTAGTTTTTTTTTTTTTTTTAAAGATTTTATTTATTTATTTATTTATTTGACAGAGAGAGAAAGAGATCACAAGTAGGCAGAGAGGCAGGCAGAGAGAGGGGGGAAGCAGGCTCGCCGCTGAGCAGAAGGCAGAGGCTTAACCCACTAAGCCACCCAGGCGCCCCTTTTGGTAGGTTTTTTAAAGGTCCTTACCAAATTCCTAGGTGCTAATAAGCATAGTGGTTAAGTGCTATACGTGTGTTTTCTTATTTAATCATCATAACATATTTGTGATACAGATACTATTATTACCCCAGTTTTATGGGTAAGGAACCTGCAGTTTAGGGAGGTTATGTAAGTTGCTAAGCTGGGACAGGAATCCAAGACTTTCTTTTTTTTTTTTTATTTTTTTTTAAAGATTTTATTTATTTGTCAGATAGAGAGAGAACAGGAGCGAGCACAGACAAAGTGGCAGGCAGAGGGAGAAGCAGGCTCACTGCTGAGCAAGGAGCCTGATGTGGGACTCGATCCCAGGACGCTGGGATCATGACCTGAGCCGAAGGCAGCCGCTTAACCAACTGAGCCACCCAGGCGTCCCTATCCAAGACCTTCTAACACCATCCTGAAGTGTTATATAATTTTGGGAGTGATTCCTTTGTCACTTTCCCTAATCATTACCTGTATGAAACATCCTCAGACATTTTCTCCTTGTTTCCCTCTTTATCCATCACTTCCTCTGAGCTTACTCCATTTGGTTCAGGTTTGAAAAGGATTTTGGAAAAAACGTCCTCAGTTTTTTTAAACTACAGAGTAAGAAGAAAAATGATTAAAAAATAAAAGTTTGTTAAAAAAATGATACCCAGTCAAAGAGTTACTGAAATACATCTTTAGATTCAGGTATATGAAAAAGATTAACATTCTTAGTATGGGATACAAAAAGTTATTTGCCTGGAGGGGTGATACACATTGCTAATAGCCAGCAGCTCTGGGATATAAGATTCTTTAATTGGGGTTAACAGTAATTTATTCTAGCTTTGATTATGTTTTAAATGTTCAATTAACCCATTTTTTGATGTGCTGAATACATCACTCAGGTTAAACAAAACCTATCATTTCACTTAGACTCATGGTCTCTGTGATGAAATGAAACAATTATTTTCAGCCTTATTGCTTGATCTAATCTTCAAAAATCTACCCCGTGGAATATCTGTTCTAAAATAATCTCTCTACCTCTTTGCTGAAATCCGTATTTTGAGGTTCAGCTTCTTTTAGTCGAACAATTTCTGCTGCAGGAGTTTCATGGTTTGGCTTTACATCATTTTCTCTAATGACGGTATCCAATTCCTTAACGTTATCATCCCTTCTTCGAGTCTGTCCGAAAGATAGATAGCAGAGATTCATACTACGAAGCCACGTACAGTTTTTAGATAGCTGTTAATTTTGAAAAATGCTGATCCTCACTCACAAGGAGGTTTCTTTATGAAAACCAACGGAGGAAAAAAAATATATACCTATCATTATTCCACACATTTTTTTCTCATCTCTTTTAAGCATCCATTTTGTAATTTGGAGCATGTATAATTATTCAACCGTTAATTTGCTGGGTCTTTAGTGGCAATGCCTGCCAGCTCTTGATCAGATGGAAAGGGGATTTCCAGGAGGACAGAAAAACACTTTTAGCTGATGCATGTTTGCTAACAAGGACAAACCAGACAGAAGCTACTGAAAAAGTTTCCCTAGTCTGTTATCTCTGTATTCATGAATCGGGGTAACAAACAAATCCTAAGAAATGGAATGGTGTCACTTTACAAGGTGGGGCTGGCATGTGATGAATAGCAGACTTAGGACTTTTATTTAGAAGTTCTCTCCTGCTACAATTTAGGTCATGTTAAATTAGGACAGAGAGTAATATACATTTTATTGGAGGGGGAACTGGGGACTATCTTGGCATTTCACATTTGTGGAAAGCACTTTTATCTTTTTAGTATCTCTGCGAAGTAGATGGGATGGGCTGTATCGTCACCTGATTTACAGCAGAGAAGAGTGAGTCCACACCTGGTACGAGGACATCCAACAAGTACTAGAGCTCTGATACTTTGAACTCAGGGCTATTTCCATTTCACTAAGCTATCTTAGCTTATTTTTATGGGAATTAAATAATATAAAATAACCATATTATAGACATTTTTGAAAACCCATCAATTATGTAAATCCATTATCCTGATTCAAGTGGTATTAGATTTACACAGAAGAATGATTAAATGCAGTCCATCTACCTGGGTCATCCTGAATGGATTATCCCTTAAACCTGAAGGACTCTGTAAGGGTGACTGGTCTAAAGCACCAATAACATTTAATCCTTTTTTCTTTTCCCTCAAGCATGCTTGCTGATGTCTCCTTATTCTTTCCATTTGCTCTTCCACAGTCATCCTAGGTCGGGTACTTTCAGCCAAACAGAGTTGTTCCACTGCACTTCTTGGCCGTTCCTTTAAATTAAAAATAGACATATGAATACAGGAATGCAGAATAACTTCTGAAAAGTGTGTTGGAATAAAAAATGTTCTAAAATGCATTTATTTTGTTCTCGAAGTTGAAAGCGCAAACTGTTTCATCCTTCAGGAGTAACTGGTGATGTGTGATCATTTTAACAGGAAACTGTATAAAACTCAAACCAGGGAGGGGTACAGCTTCTAAATATGAGAGATTTATTTTATTTTTAAAAAATTTCTCCTCAAGATTTTATCTTTAAGTAACCTCTATACCCAACATGGTGACTGAACTTTTTAACCCCGAGATCAAGAGTCGCATGCTCTACCAACTAGACAGCCAGGTATCCCAGAGATTTATTTTAATGAAAATGTGATGTTTTAAATCACACATTTACTGTGAAAAGAGCTGTAGAGAAAAATCCTTAGTTTACGATCAGTAATAGAACTATAAAAATATTATTTTCCATAAATCAGATGGTTTTATTTGAATACTTTATATATGTATACATACATATGAGTCATATATATATGTGTATATACATATACACATATATATATGACTCATTTTTATGGTTTACTGAAGGGTTTAAAAATATTTGCCACATTAAATAACCAATCCTTCTTACTTTCTTATTAAAGATGTAAAACAATATTGGTATAAAATGCCAAATAAGAACTTCAGTGTTAGTCATAAGCAAATTTTAGCTTATTTTATATAATAGAATATTTAAAGATTAAACATATGCTAGAATCTATGGCATAGAATCCATAGGTTTGTCTCTGGTCTGAGTTGGTGGGGAATGACCGTGAGACACTGGTGAAGTTGCTTGCTCTGGAAAAAACCCAGGGTAAGCAATTTGTCAGCAAACCCTCTAAGATCTTTTCTCTCTCTCTCCTGCAATCTGAAAAATGCTTGCAGGGCAGGAGCTATAGCACTAGAACCATTTTCTTTTTCTTTCTTTCTTTCTTTTTTTAAAGAAGATTTTATTTGTTTATTTGAGAGAGAGAGAGAGAGAGCACAAGCAGGGGGAGGGGCAGAGGGAGAAGCTGACTTCCCACCAAGCAAGGAGCCCCACACAGAGCTTGATCCCAGGACCCTGAGATCATGACCTGAGCAGAACAGATGCTTAGCCAACTGAGCCACCCCAGGTGTCCCAACTAGAGCCATTTTCAATTATATAAAATAAATATCTTTTTTTTTAAAGATTTTATTTATTTATTTGTTAGAGAGAGAGAGAGAGAGAGAGAGAGCACAGGCAGAGAGAGAGAGGCAGGCAGAGGCAGAGAGAGAAGCAGGCTCCCTGCTGAGCAAGGAGCCCGATGTAGGACTCGATCCCAGGATGCTGGGATCGTGACCTGAGCCGAAGGCAGCCGCTTAACCAACTGAGCCACCCAGGCGTCCCATAAAATAAATATCTTTTTAAAATTTTTTATATTAACTTAATTTATTTATTTGACAAAGAGAGAGAGAGGCAGAGAGAAGAGGAATACAAGCAAGGGCAGAGGGAGAGGGAGAAGCAGGCCTCCCACTGAGCAGGGAGCCCAATGCAGGACTTGATCCCAGGATCCCGGGATCATGACCTGAGCCCAAGGCAGACACTAAGCCACCAAGGCGCCCCTAGAATAAATATCCTAAAGAGCTCAAGTAAAAACTAAAAGGAAGAGGAAAAATGAAAAGCTTTAATGTGCTTTAGCAAAAGCCACATTTGCTTTGGAAAACAAAACATCAAACAAACCAAAAAAAAACCATTAAAAAAAAAAACGAACAAATTTTAAATACGGACTAGGAATTAGCTACTACAGCATCCCTTTTCTTTTATTTTGGATTTCATTAAGTTTCTTATTTTATCCTTTTATTTTTAGCAACTACAAACAAGCAGACTTCCTCGCTTTTCTACGCTTACGCAAAAATGTTGTGACACTGCAGCTTCCTTTTTTCAAGTTGTTATACTGTAAAAAATTTTAATGCTTGGTACATTAAATGGTGCACCAAAAGCACCAATGCAGTTGCATTGTCTACCGACTTGAGCCAGCTGGATGCCCCGACATGCATTTTTTTTTTTTTAAGATTTTATTTATTTATTTGATAGAGAGAGCGAGAAAGGAAACAGAAGCAGGGGGAATGGAAGAGAGAGAAGCAGGCTTCCCACCAAGCAGGGAGCCCGATGCAGGACTTGATCCCAGGACCATGGGATCATGACCTGAGCCACGAAGGCAGACACTTAACGACTGAGCCACACAGGCGCCCCATGACATGCCTTTTTAAAACCCTTTTCTGTGTATTTATTTTAGCATTACAATTTCCAAAGAAAATACCCTTTCGATCTGTGAAAAAATGCCTATGAACAAATAATACTATTATAAAACCATGACCACTAATGTTAATAATGATGTATAGAAATTCATTAATTTTTATTCTACAATAATTATCTTTCTAGGTCTTCATGCTAATTAAAATATTTCTTGTACATAAATTTGTCAGATGTTTTGGGCATATACTTTGTAGCTGTACTTTAGTATTTTTCATGAATAACCATAAATTTATCATATGTAGTACTTTCCATTCTTACAGCTTCAAAGTATCAAATTACCTCATACCAAGTAAATAGAGAATTTATAAAGATGAAAGCAAAAGTTTTGGGGCGCCTGGGTGGCTCAGTTGGTTGAGCATCTGGCTCTTGATTTTGGCTCAAGTCATGATCTCAGAGATCAAGCCCCATATTGGACTCGGCACTCAGCCTAGAGTCTGCTTGAGACTCTGTCCCTCTCCCTCTGCCCCACCCTGGCTCGTGCTCTCTAAGATAAACAAAGAAATGAAATCTTAAAAAAAAATTCCTAGGGTGCCTGGGTGGCTCTGTTGGTTAAGCGTCTGTCTTTGGCTCCAGTAATGATCCCAGGATCCTGGAACTGAGTCCTGCATTGGGCTCCCTGCTCAGCGGGAAGCCTGCTTCTCCCTTTCCCTTGCCCTTCCCTCCCTTTCCCACACCCCCCAGCCCCACTTCTGCTTTATGCTATCTCTCAAAAAAATAACCAAACAAACAAAACAAGGGGCACCTGGGTGGCTCAGTGGGTTGGGCCACTGCCTTTGGCTCAGGTTGTGGTCCCAGAATCCTGGGATTGTGAGTCCCATATTGGGCTTCCCTTGCTCTGCGGGGAGCCTGCTTCTCCCTCTCCCTCTGCCTCTCACCCTGCTTGTGCTCTCTCTCCCTGTCAAATAAATAAATAAAATCTTAAAAAAACAAAACAAAACAAAACAGAACATTTTAAAAAATTCTTTTGTATCCCAAATTCCTAAGACTACCTGGTGAAAAGGAGTTAAGTACCTTGATAATCTTCCTCACATGACCAAGATTAGACTGGTTTACAGCAGACTGAATTCAGTGGATCTCAGATGAATATGGGAAATATGGAGTTTATTTTCCAATCTCCATTCAATTCCCCAATCTCAATTCACATTTCTCAGTTGGCACCAGAGGACTGGCCAACTCCAAATCTACCACAGCTAAAAGGCCCTCTAAACTCAGGGTAGCTTGGAAATCCATTACCTTGGCTGACTGCAGAACATGTCTATCAGTCTCATCAAAGAAATTCTTAGAGGTGTCAAGAGATGTAATAAAAGGCCACTCTATGAGAACAGATTCCACAAACTATGGACCTCATCTCAAGGCTGATCAAAACAAACCTAGATGAGGTATTGAGTAGGTCTGTCCCCTAGGTGCTAATTTCCTGAATGTACTTAAAAAAAAATTAAGACTAAGTTTCTTAGAGTATGTAAAAAAATTTTTGGTGAAACACTAAAAAGGAAATTGTGTGTGAGGAAGTAAAATATAGGCTTAAGAATCCTTCTAGAAATTAACTTCTAGTTAAATACCGTTCTTGAATCCATCATCTTCTTAGTTTTCCTTAAGGTTACATAGGAGGCTATTGTCGAAGATTCGGGTGTTGGTGATTTTGTTCTGGGAGGGACTACTCCAACAGGAAAGTGGGAACCTAAAAATTAAAATAGTAGTAAGTTCTACAAAACATCTTTCACACAACATAACATTTTCTTCTGACATAGTCAATTTCTGAGGCTTTTATTTTATTTATTTTATTTTTAAGTAGGTTTCATGCCTAGTGTGGAGCCCAGAGCAGGGCTTGAGCTCCCAACCTTGAAATCAATGCCTGAGCAGAGATCAAGAGCTGGATGCTTAACCAAATGAGCCACCCAGCCACCCCTCTGAGGCTTTTAAAATCAAAAGGCAAATTTATTGGAGTGCCTGGGTGGCTCAGTTAAGCATCCAACTCCTGATTTCTCCTCAGGTCATGATCTCAGCATCATGAGCTCTGTGCTGCCTAAGATTCTCCCTCTTCCTCTGCACCCCTCCCCCTGTTAAGTGTACATGTGCTCTCTCGCTCTCTCTCAGAAAAGGGGGCAAATTAATTTTTTTTATTGTTTATTTTTTTAGAAGGTTTTATTTCTAAGTAATCTCTATACTCAGTGGGGCTTGAACTTACAACCCTGAGATCAAGAGTCCACATACTCTACTGACTGAGCCAGCTAGGGGCTCTACAGAGCAAATTTATTGTTTGAGAAGAGCCAGAGAAACTGTAGTAGCCTTCCATTAACATACTCTGCCTAAAACCCTACAGATTAATAGATGACATCAAAAACTGTGATTATGAAACTAGAAACACACAAAGGATCATATATCCTCACAACAACCTTCTGAAGGAAAGAAGGTGAAGGAAGTGCAGTATCTACATTAACTTCCTTCCTCAGTCCAGAGAGAGAGCTCAAGCAGCAACATGGCTGGAGTTTCCCAGTTAGCCTTCTTCCCATTCACATCATTTTCAGATTCTGAAAAGACCTTAATCCTCTCATATATTAAAGATCAGGAAAGACACGGCCCAGAAAGGTTAAGTGATTGACCTAAAATGTCCTTAATTTCCATGCGGTCTTTTTTCAGTCACACTGTACTGTCTCAATAAAGAGTCCACTAATAACCTTATCAATAGTTACCTATAGGTAACTATATCATTATATATATCACTATATATATATATATATATATATCACTGTAGCTATAACTATATAACACTGCTATTTTCTCTTTTGTAATTTTAAAAATTTCTAAAATGAAAAAACACCATAGAAAACAAAACACACAACACAAAATCATTAACATAACAAAAATAAAAGTTAAAAAAAGTTAACATATAAAATGTATGCATTTGGGGTGCCTGGGTGGCTCAGTGGTTAAGCATCTGCTTTTAGCTGAGGTCATGATCCTGGGGTCCTGGGATCAAGACCCGCATCGGGCTCCCTGCTCAGCGGGAAGCCCGGGTCTCCCTCTCCTACACCCCTGCTTGTGTTCCCTCTCTTGCTGTGTCTTTCTCTGTCAAATAAATAAATAAAATCTTAAAAAAAAATGAATACATTTAGGGATGCCTGGGTGGCTCAGTGGGTTAAGCTGCTGCCTTCGGCTCGGGTCATGATCCCAGCGTCCTGGGATTGAGTCCTGCCCTGGGATTGAGTCCTGCATCGGGCTCTCTGCTCGGCAGGGAGCCTGCTTCTCCCCTCCCCTCTCTGCCTGCCTCTCTGCCTACTTGTGTGATCTTTGTCTATCAAATAAGTAAATAAAATCTTTAAAAAAAATGAATACATTTATATCATAGTCATCTTGTTTAAGCAGAATATATGCACTAATAACCACTGAGGACATTTGTAAGAGAACAAATTGTTAAAATCTCAATGGTTTTCCTAGGGGAAAAAAAAAAAGAAAAACACCACTCTCTTTGGTCTCATTTACAGTTACATCAACTAAGGAGAAGAAGGAAAAAGGAAGTCTAGTTTCTCCCCCAAAGAAAATGGTAGTTCAATCATTCAGGACTCCTTAAGCAATCTACAGCTTGGGTTTCAATATTGTTTATGAACTCTACAAATATTTATAAGGTTGTATATTTAAGAATATGAAGAGCTGAACTGATACATAATATAGGTAATTTTGCAATTCAAACAAAGAGAAAGCCTGTATTATCCCAGTTAGTGATCCATTTTTAAAAGCCCCACTTTAAGTCACGTGGCAGAAATGATGCCATAATTGATCTGCATACTTCAGACAATTTAGTTAGATGAGAGCTTATAAGTCAAAAAACTAACAAACAGACAACCCAAACACCTAGGGGTGCAAAACTGGCTCAGTTGAGAAAGCATGCAACTCTCGACCTCAGGGTCGTGAGCTCAAGCCCCATGTTGAGTACAGAGATTACTAAAAATAAAAGATAAAAAACCAAACACCTAAAATTTTAAAAGGCAAATTTCAAGAAAGAATCAAAACCCTATAGAGAACATATGTCAGACAAGGTATTTTTTTATTAGTAAAGACATGCATTCATGGAACAAATGATTATCAAGTTCTTTACTTTTTTCAATTTAATTAAATTCCAACTGATGAGTTGAAAGTCATTTAGTAAATAATTGCTAAATTTTGTAAACTTGACTGGTCACATTTATCCAATACAGATCATAAGGCATTATGACTGCATAAGAGCCAGAAAAAAGAATGGAATAAAATGTGCAAAAGCAAAGAAAAAAGTATAGTCCTTATTTTATGTATGCTCTAAACACATTGTTCACAGGGATTAAAAATATTATACACGTGATACATAGCAACTTTCCCCCCAATACCCCACCTAAAAGGAGTAGATGCTACTCAGCTCCAGGAAACCAGTGCTGTTGAAACAGGGCCATTCTGGCTAGATTTATTAAATCCCCCCCCCAAAGATTTTATTTTTAAATAATCTCCACACCTAAGGTGGGGCTTGAATTTATAACCCCAAGATCAAAAGTTGTATGTTTTACCCACTGAGCCAGCCAGGTGCACCTAGATCTATTGAGTTTTTAAGAAAAGCTATAAAGTCCCCATTTTTAATTTTCTAAGTAGGCTCCATGCCCAGAGTGGAGCCCAATATGGAGCTTGAACTCATGACCCTGAGATCAAAACCTGAGCTGAGATCAAGAGTCAGACCCTTAACTGACAGAGCCACCTAGAAGCCCATACAAAGTTCCAATTTTTATTTTTATTTTATTTTTTTAATAAAAGGAAACACAAGCAATGTTCCCTTTTTTAATTTTTATTTTTAAAAAGATTTTATTAACAGAGAGAGACAAAGAGCAGAAGCAGACCCCCTGCCAACCCAAGCTGAAGGCAGACACTTAATCCACTGAGCTACCAAAGTTCCTCAAAGTTCCAGTCTTTAAATGTTGGCACCTGAATATGCGGTCTTGGCTTGTAAAGTGTCTGCTCAAGTGGGGTATACTCCCTGATTCTTTTTTTATTTTTTAATCTTGACCGTGTATTGTGCTTTCATCAATAAGGAGAAGAACAAAGCTCTGGTTTGTAGGTGGCCTGTTGTGAATCTCTGCTTTAAAAGTTTCTTCAAATCATGGCTATATGCTTGATATTTCATTAACTTATACACTACCTAAATTTTTACTTAGCACTTACTACAAAATTATTGATTGGACAAATGAAAGAGACTTTCCTCTTAACTGTTTTTATTAAACAGAGCAGATAAAAAGGAATAAGTATAAATATGTGTGAGCATAAAGAATGACCTACCCATCTGGTCATCACATAGCTTAGACATATCATCATGACCTTAAAACACTCTCTAATCCCCTCTCCTTATCTGTCTCTCCTCAGAGGTAATTAACTGTCGAATTATGCGTTTATTTTCCCCCTGTTTTTCTTTATAGTTCTATAATATTTGAATTCCTAAAAAGAAAAATACTATTTCAGTTTTGCATATTTTTAACATACACATATGTGGAGCTATATGTTATGTATCTTTCTACAACTTGATGTTTTCATTCAACATTACATTCGATTTTTTAGTTGCCTTACGTTTTAGATGTTTTTATAAACACAATATAGCTATACTTTATTTTTAATCCAGTTTGACAACACTTTTCTTTCAAGTTAAGCATTTAGTCTAATTATATTTGTTATAATTACTCATTTATTTAGATTTATTTCTGCCATCTATTTTTTGTTTTAATTTTCCCCACTTCATTTATTTTTTCTTTTTCTTCTCTTGGATTCTTGTTCTGTTTGCTTCCCTACCAGTTTAGAAATTATACAGTCTATTTCTTTTCTTTATCTTATCCTTAAGCACTTAACTTTAATTGAAGTATAAAGGTAATCATGACCACTATCATCCTCTGGAGCAATACAAGGACTTTAGAACATATTAATACCAACAAGTTTCCTCCTGTTTTATATGCTATTGCTATCAAATATTTTAGTTATTTGCTTCTTAGACTTTCTATATCTGACCACTTTCCTTCTACATGAAAGTTACAGAACTCTCTCAAATGACAGTAAGTGACAAACTCTCCAGTTTTTGCTTTAAGAAAAATATTTTATTTATTTTTGAGAGAGAGAGAGAGAGAGAGTGAGCATGCGCGTGCACCAAGTGGGAGCGGCAGGGGAAGGGGCAGAGGGAGAAGCAGACTCCCTGCTGAGCAGGTAGCCCAATGCGGAACTGGATCCCAGGACCCTGAGATCATGACCTGAGCTGAAGGCAGACGCTGCTAGGCTGCTAGGTGCCTCAGACTCTCCAGTTTTTGTCTTTACTGCTCCTTCCTAGTTTTATTGAGGCAAAATGTATAACTAAAATGCACAGATCTTAAGTGTACAACTGATGAGGTTTGATAAATGCATTCTTGACCATAGCTGCATAGGCATATATCTGTATAATTATTTCAGTGAAGATAAAGACCATCCTCGTTAGGGTGCTAAATGAGAAAAATGTGCAGCCAAGAATACTATATTCAGCTAGGATGTTATTCACAATAGAAGGAGAGATATAAAGCTTCCAGGACAAACAGAAACTAAAAGAATTTGTGATTACTAAACCAGCCCTGCAAGAAATATTGAAAGGGATTCTTTAAGCAGAAAGAGAGCCTAAAAGTAACAGACCAGAAAGGAACAAAGACAATCTACAGAAACAGTGACCTTACAAGTAAAAGAATAGACTAAATTCACTATCATTGTCAAATACGACTAGAAGTCCTAGCCTCAGCAATCAGACAACAAAAAGAAATGAAAAGCATTTGAATAAGCAAAAAAAGTCAAACTTTTACTCTTCACAGATAACATGATAACTCTGTGTGGAAAACCCAAAAGATTCCGCCCCAAAATTGCTAGAACTTGTACAGGAATTCAGCAATGTAGCAGGATACAAAATCAAAGCACATTGCATTTCTATACATTAACAATGAGACAGAAAAAAGAGAACTTAAGGAACTGATCCCATTTACAACTGCACCCCAAACCATAAGATACCTAGGAATAAATCTAACCAAGGAGGTAAAGAATCTGTACTCTAATAACTACAGAACACTTATGAAATGAATTGAGGAAGATACAAAGAAATGGAAAAACATTCCATGCTCATGGATTGGAAGAACAAATACTGTTAAAATGTCTGTGCTACCTAGAGCAATCTACACATTCAATACAATCCCTATCAAAATACCATCCACTTTTTTCAAAGAGATGGAACAAATAATCCTAAAATTTGTAGGGAATCAGAAAAGACCCTGAATAGCCAGAGGAATGTTGAAAAAGAAAACCAAAGCTGGTGGCATCACAATTCCAGACCTCAAGTTTTATTACAAAGTTGTAATCATCAAAACAGTATGGTACTGGCACAAAAATGGACACATAGAACACTGGGACAGAATACAGAAGACAGAAATGGACCCTCAACTCTATGGTCAAGTAATCTGCGACAAAGCAGGAAAGAATATCCGGTGGAAAAAGGATAGTCTCTTCAACAAATGGTGTTGGGAAAATTGGATAGTAACATGCAGACGAATGAAACTGAACCATTTCCTTACACTATACAAAAAAATAGACTTAAAATGGATGAAAATTTTAAATGTGAGACAGAACTCCATCAAAATTCTAGAGGAGAACACAGGCAGCAATGTCTGTGACCTTGGCTGCAGCAACATCTTGCAAGACATTATCTCCAAAGGGAAGGGAAACAAAAGCAAAACTGAACTACTGGGACTTAATTGAGATAAAAAGCTCTTGCACAGCAAGAAAGCAGTCAACTAAACCAAAAAACAACATATAGAACAAGATATTTGCAAACGTCTTATCAGATAAAGGGGTGGTATCTGAGATTTATAAAGAACTTACCAAACTCAACACACAAAAAACAAATAATCCAATCAAGAAATAGGCAGAAGAGGGTTACAAATAAATAAATAAAAAATCTTAAAAAAAAAAAAACAATAAAAAAGAAATGGGCAGAAGACATGAACACACATTTCTCCAAAGAAAACACAAAAATGGCCAACAGACACATAAAAAAATACTCCACATCACCTGGCATAAGGGAAATACAAATCAAAACCACAGTTAGATACCATCTCACACCAGTCAGAATGGCTAAAATTAACTCAGGAAACAAATGTTGGGGAGGATGTAGAAAAAGGGGAACCCTCTTACACTGCTGGTGGGAATGCAAGCTGGTGTAGCCACTCTGGAAAACAGTGTGGAGATTCTTCAAAGAGTTAAAAATAGAGCTACCCTATGACCCAGCAATTGCACTACTTGGTATTTATCCAAAGGATACAAATGTAGTGATCTGAGGGGGTACCTGCACCCCAGTGTTTATAGCAGCAATGCCCACAAATAGCCAAACTACGGAAAGAGTCCAGATCGCCATGGACAAATTAATGGATAAAGAAGATGTTTTGTGTGTGTGTGCGTATGTGTGTGTATGTATTTGCAATGGACTATTATTCAACCATAAAAAAAAAAAAAGAAATATTACCATTTGCAACAACACAGGTAGAACTAGAGGGTATTATGGTGAGCGAAATAAGTCAATTAGAAAAACACAGTTATCATATGATCTTACTCATGTGGAAATTAAGAAAGAAAACAGAGGATCATAGGGGGAAGAGAGGAAAAAATAAGATGAAATCAGAGAGGGAGACAAATCATAAGAAACTCTTAATCACAGGAAACAAACTTAGGATTGCTGGAAGGGAGGAGGATGGGGAGATGGGGTAACTGGGTGATGGACATTAAGGAGGGCACAAGATGTAATGAGCACTGGGTATTACATAAGACTGATGAGGGACGCCTGGGTGGCTCAGTTGGTTAAGCAGCTGCTTTTGCT
>ML104223.1:0-24823 GCA_003697995.1 Taxidea taxus jeffersonii | reverse complement strand
ATAAGTGGCAGGGAGCCTGCTTCTCCCTCTGCCTCTGCCTGCCACTCTGTCTGCCTGTGCTCGCTCTCTCTCTCTCTCTCTCTCTAACAAATAAATAAATAAAATCTTAAAGAAAAAAAAAAGACTGATGAATCACTGTCTGCCTGTGCTCGCTCTCTCTCTCTAACAAATAAATAAATAAAATCTTAAAGAAAAAAAAAAAGACTGATGAATCACTGACCTCCACCTCTGAATCTAATAATACATTATATGTTAATTAATTGACTTTAAAACAAACAAACCACAGTCCAAACAAGACTGAATCATTACACTGTATCTGGCCTTTTCTATCTTTTTATTCTTGACTACAGCGCCCTATATCCTTTTTCTTTATAACCCTAAAGAATGATCAGTATTAAAAAAAAAATCAGGGGTGCCATCCTGGGTTTGTTGGAAGAGTGTGCAAATCTTGACTTCAGGGTTGAACCCCCATGTTGTGTGTGGAGATTACTAAAAATAATTAAATAAATAAGCTTTAAAAAGTCAGAGTACACCCAATAAGAGTACTATGTCACGCAATTTGTTTATTTACTTTTTTTTGGTTAAATAAACTCTATACCCAGTGTGGGGGCTCCAACTCATGACCCTAAGATCAAGAGTCACATGCTCTACCAAAGGAGCCAGTGGGGTGCCCCTTGGCCCTTAATCTTTTTTGTACAATTCTGAATAAGTCTGGTTTTGAAGAAAACCAAAATGTCCCTACCCCAAAATCCCAAGAAATAGAAAGCTTTTTAAAAGTCTGGAATATACTTATTTCTCAGTTAAAACATAACCTGGACTGATAGGAAGCTTTTTAGTCTTTATTCCTCTTGGGGTGAATATTCCAGAAATATTAATTTATTTCAGAAGGGGATGTGGCCTCCTGCCTAGCTGAGATGATGTGTAATGTATGGTTTATGGGACATGTTACCTTCCCAATACCTGAAACTTCTGAATTCAGAAGCTCATCAGATTCCAAAGGTTTCAGATCAGGGATTGTGGATTTACATATGTACTGGGCCAACACTGATTTTATTATTGTTAAAATGTCTAGAAAACACAGGAGATAAAATGTATCTCCAAATGCTGACCTTTAACAGAAGTTTCCATTTCTGAAGCAGGTTCTGATTTTTCTTCTCCATTAGATTCATCAACTTCTGCCACTGTTGTTAACTCAGGTTCACTCTTGTAGAGTCTATAATCTGGACCCTTGAAAGGAACATGTGCAATTTCAAAATTAAAAAAAAAATACAAAAAACTGGTACAAGTTTCTTTTATAATGTTTACCTCTAAAGCCTTAAGTCAAACCCTGAAAATTAAAAGCCTCTGTCAGCTATCTCGGGTACAGGCACAACTGATGTATATAATTGATATATAACAACTAACATAGCAAAAAAATATCTGAAATATTTTTAACCAGTAAAGGTTTCAGTTTTCAAATTAAGAATATTCTTGTTAGGGACAAAGTCTTTAGGGCATTTTTTATCATAGTACACCTGAAGTCTGAAAATAATTACATCATATTAATTCAATTAGCCCTATTCCTTATCCCCTTCATTCTCTACTGGCTTACCACATTTTACATTTATTTGTTTAACTCCAAACCTCTTATTTCCAGCTTCCATGGGTAACATCTCTCCTTGGCAATGTCCACATCCTCTAATAGTTTTCCTAGGTGGAAGTGCCCATATCCTAACCCTCTTATCATTCCTAGCAGCAATCTTTTTTCATTCTCACTTCTTTCTGATCCAAAGATATTTGCCTCTAGTATCCTGAAATGGTATATTAACCACTTTACGAAAACATTTATGAAAAATATGAAAGTATGAAGTATTAAAATTATGAAAAAAATTAAAAAATGAGAATGGTAGAACCAAAACAGGAAAAACACAAATGATAACTATATATAAACAAACAGAAAAAACATTGGCTAAAAGTGGGGTTATGATAAAAAAAAGTTTGAGTGTAAAATAAATTAACTTTCAAAATCAGGTACACGATTGATTATTCTGTGGCTACTGAAGCCACTTACACAGTGAGATCCATTTCTTGGATATCCTTGAACTTGATGAATCTTCTTTTCTTCAGGCAGATGGACTGGGCCCCTGCTATAACAGAGCAAGGAGCTGCTATCACTGGGCAGAGGGGGGATTATGGGAGGCTGCTCTGTAAAGTCATAGGACCGAGGAAGTGGAGGACGAGGTGGGACTACTTCCTCTTCCTAAAGATTGTAGAATAGTCACCTTATTTAGATAAGCACATTGAATTAAGTATATCTAAATTCTTTGCAATGGTAAGTTAACTTAAATTCACTTTAAGATAATTAAAGGGATACTGCCAAGCCAAAAGTCTCATATTGAACAGTAAAATAAAAAATGCAAAGTATGATAGCCAGTAACTGGGTCTTAAGTATGGCTTTATCTAATTGTTTTTCTGTAACACACAGGTTAGCTTTCATCTGAAGCTTAACATCAAAACAGATGTATGAAACTACTGTTATTTCACTTTAAAAATAGAAAAAAATAATTAATTTAAAAATCTTACTGCTTATTTTTTTGTAATTTTAAGAGACAAAATAAAGAAACATTTCTTTTTGCTTGGTTTTAATACAAAATTCAAGACCACGGATGCTTTCCATCAGGTTGACAGTATCTCTTTGTAGTTGTACTTTCTCTATGGTATGCATGACACACAGCCAACTTATCTATCAATCATCCTACAAATTTTATGAAGAATAAGAAACAATGATAAATATTCAAACTATTTATATTAGAAAAAGTATGACAATATTAAAGTTTTAACACAGATGAAAAGTTGTGACTCCGTTTTTTATTTTTATTTTTGCATTAAGGGAAGAAAAACCACATCTGTTAGAAGTATCAAATTACTGAATTAGAGAAATTTCAAGATTAAAACAATACCTTAAATATATTTAGGAAACATTTTTGTTATGAAGAGAAGACAAATACTAATTCATGTGTTATACATTTAAAATAATTTAGAGATAGACAATCCAAACTTACCTCATTTTTGTACTTAACTGTTGAGAAAGGCTTTGACCCTGCCATACCTGTTAAAAAAAATTATAAAATATTAACACTTATACTAAACATATTTAAATCTACAAAAAAAGGAAACATTTCATCTCACTTATTTTATTTTTAAAGATTTTATTTTTAAGTAATCTCTACACCCAACGTGGGGCTTGAACTCATAATCCCAAGGTCAAGAGTCACATGCTCCTTTGACTGTACCAGCCAGGCGACCCCCATTTCATTTATCTGAAATGAAGCCTTCAGTTTCTAATCCCGTTTTTTATTAATGTTTTCAGAATTTGAAACCAATTACATTTAAAAATACAAATTGAAATACAAATTAAAATATGTTTAAATAAGAGTACCGGGAAATGGGTTTTCTGAAGCACTACTGATGTAAGCATAATTCAGTACAATTTTTTAGGCGGGCAATTTGGCTGTGACTATGAAAATGAAAGATGTGTGTTCATTTCCAACTTCTTGTGATACATAAGTACTAGCATGTGCATTTAGTTATATATACAATAAGACACATACACACACTAATATATACAATTATAGCATGGTTTATAACAGAAAACAAACAAACAAACCCCAAATCTGGAAACAACCTACATGTCCAACAACAGAGAAATGGATACAATAGAGTTCATCTATACAATGGATTCTTACACAGTTATTACTGCATTGTACTGTTGAGGAAACAAAACCAAATTGCTGAAAAGTAAGTATACGATGATTCCATTTTTTGTTGTGGGGAAAAATTCATAAAAGCACGTTATGCGTGTGTATAATTATACACAAAAAACAGTAACTAATTTTTGTTGTGAGTGAGGCTGGCAGAACTTTTGCTTTTTATTTTATAAATGTGTGTACTGATTCAATGTTACATGAGTGCCTGTTTTCTGATGTCAAAAATCCATTCAAATAACAAAAAGAAATCCAATTCTATGTGTCATTCCATTTACTTAACTTGTTTGTTTGCTTATTTATTTTAAAAGTTTACTTATTTATTGTAGAGTAATCTCTACATCCAACACAGGGCTTAAACTCACAACCCCAAGATCAAGAGTTGCATGCTGGTCTGCCTGAGTCAGCCAGGTACCCTGTGTCATTCCATTCAGAAATCAGATTATGGTCAATTACTGCAGAAAAGCTGATTCACCTGTTTCTGTGGTGCCTCTTTGCTGTTTGTGTTTACTCAGTCCTTCCATGACATCCTGAATTCTCCAAAGTTCTTTCTGAATTTGTGCACGCTGAATTCCTGCTGATTCAGTCTTTCAGGAAAAAGAGCCCATATATAGGGGGAGAAAAAAGTAGTAAATTCCACTAATTACACATTTTAAAAAGTGAGAATTGCAGTGGATCAAATTTTGAGAATATTTAGTATGATCTATTTGACTCTCCCAAATTTTGCAACATCTGTGGCCTTTGATGAAACAGAGAAAAGAAAAATTCAATTTCTCAGACTTAAGTGCACTATTTCACATCTCTTCAATAAGCTTTGCCTTGCATTATTGCTGATCACAACAGAAAGAAAACAGAACAAAATAGAAACTCACAAAACTCAAATTAAACAAAAATTTTTAAGGGAGAAGAAAAAAGAAATGGGAAGTATACTAATTTCCTAAGTTCTAGAAAATGAGATCATATTGGTTTTCAACAAGATTCTAATAGAACTCTATGACTTACTGATGGTTTGGATAACAAGAAATATCATTTTTTGGAATATAAATTTATTTAAAAAGGGGGGGGCAATGAAGTATAAAACTGTCACATTGACCAGAAAAATTTTTTTTCACTGAGTATCAGTTTTTGACAACTGAAGATACTAGAATATAGTCAATACAGCTAAAGTCCTCTGAGGGGTAAAAATATGCTTTTAAAGTTTATAAATATATAGACTATGCTACGCTGCTTCAAAAAGGCACTACATAACCTTAGTTATCCAGTTTTCCAAGCCACAGGGTTGGAAGCATCAAAATAAAAGAAGGAAGTATTCACACAAGACCCAAACACAAGAACAAGCCAGGATATGAATACTGACACAGACTTCTAGGGAGTGAATTTCAATGATAAAAATCAGATATATGCACATGTATATAGGATACATATTATTTTTGCAATAATTAAAAAATATATGTAAGTTTTACCTATCTGAAAGGTGTACAATGAAAATCTCATTTTTTATTATTTTGCATTTTTCTGATTACTGGTGACTTTGAACAATATTCAAACTTGTTAACAATCTGTTCTACTTTCTATAGATTAACTAGTTATGTTCTCTGTCCACCTTCCTAATGTATTGCTTCTCCAAATAAAAAAGAAATTTCCTTGCAGATCAGAACAGTCACTCTTGTTGAATTTTAGTGGTCAACAATACTTCTTGCCAACATTCCATCTTTTAAGTTTGTTTATGTTGTCCTCATTGTTTGCTTACTTATTTATTATTATTGTTTTATTTATTTATTTATTTTAAAGATTTTATTTATTTATTTGACAGGCAGAGAGGCAGGCGGGGGGGGGGGCAGGCTTCCTGCTGAGCAGAGAGCCTGATGTGGGGCTCGATCCCAGAACCCTTGGATCATGACCTGAGCTGAAGGCAGAGGCTTTAACCCACTGAGCCACCCAGGTGCCCCTATTATTACTGTTTTTAAAGGAAGGTCCATGGTCAATGTGGGGCTTGAACTCACAAGATTAAGAGTCACCTGCTCTACTGACTGAGCCAGGCAGGTGCCCCATTTAGTTATTTAATAAACACTTCCAGTTTATTTTATGTGCCTGATACTATTCTAACTGCTTCAAGAATATCAACATATTTAGTCATTATAATACTGATAGAGGTAGGCACTATTATTTTTATTTTACAGTTGTGAATTCTAAAGCGCAGAGTCATTATGTAATTGGTCTATGTGCAATGCTGTATCTCATAGAGTGGGCCTTCTAGTTTTCTTTCTTTTTTTTTTTTTTTAACAATTTTATTTATTTATTTGACAGAGAGACAGAAATCATAAGTAGGCAAAGAGGCAGGCAGGGAGAGAGGGAAGCAGGCTCCCTGCTGAGCAGAGAGCCTGATGCGGGGTTCGATCCCAGGACCCTGAAACCATGACCCGAGCCAAAGGCAGAGGCTTAACCCACTGAGCCACCGAGATGCCCCTATTTCTTTATTTTTTCAAAATAATAACTACTGTGGCCTTCATATACCTTTAAAACATTAGTACCATTTTGTTAATTTTTTCAAAGAATTCTGGAGGAAATCTGGTCAAACAGAATTTGAGTTTATACAAAGAATTTTCATTGAGAGAATGTTAAATCAGGCCATCCATGGACAAGGGTTACCAATTCCATTTCTCTATTTATTCAAGTCTTATGCCCTATAATGTAGATGTTACATTTTCAGGACGAATGTTTTTTGCTAAATTAAATCAGGTAAACTGCTGTGGCCTAAGAGCTAAAAATGAATTTTCACAGCTTTAATATCTGCTCTTTTACAGAAAAAGTTTGCTGACCCCTGGGTTATTTCTTAGATATTTCAGGGTTTTTTTTTTTTTTCTTCTTTCCCTACTGTAGTTAGTATTAACCCCACTGCTCAATATAGAAGTCACAACCACATGTGGTTCCTTAAATTTAGATGACTAAAATGAAATACAATTTAAAATTCAGTTTCTTGTCACACTGGCAACATTTCAAGTTCTCAATAATAGCATGTAGCCAGTGGCTACTATACTGGACAGAGAGGACAGCTGGTTTTCTAAGAGTCAAATTTACTAACCTTTAGTCCTTGTACTGACTTGTCTGTTGGTCCAGAAAGTTTCCAACACAGATGGCTAAATTTATATAGAGTCATAAGCATGAAGTGACTTTTACTAGTTTCTTGAACATTTAGGATCTCCCTTTCTCAGGGGAACAGTTTAGGACAGCAGCTATATTACTGTTTATATTTTAAGACAAGAAGACTGGCCCCTGAAACTTGATTCCAGATGTGACTATTTACAAAAGTGGATTCTTTGTGCTAAGCAGTGCTGTATCTTTCACACCATATCAAAAGTCAACAGGCTAAAATAGTTTGGTTAAAAAAGAGGCATTTAATATAGAATGCATTAGAGTAAGTTTTTATTATTTTATTTTTAAGTCATCTCTATAGCCAACATGAGGATCAAATTCACAACCCCAAGATCAAGAGTTGCACACTGTACTGACTCAGGAGGCCAGAATCCCTGGATCAGAACAAATCTTATAAAAAGAAAAATTGCCCTTTATTTGGTAAATTCATTTAATTCAATACTTCAATGCTAACTTCAGTATAGGCAGGCAGGAGCAAAAACATGACAGGGATCATGTGCCCAAAAGAAAAAAAGACTTTTAAACAAGGAGAAATGGGTTACTTTGTGGGATAGTAATATTCCTATCATTGGAAGTATTTAAACTCAGATCTCAGGGGCCAATAAGGTAAAAAATATTAAGGGCATGCACGAATTGAACAAGGTGGATTGTACAGTACCAGTCAAAACCAGTTGAGACAATGCAAAAAAAACCATTCACTTCTGTACCTGAACTTCACCAAGGCGATCTAGTTGTTCTTGCATCTGGTTCCTGGTAACAGTTACATCGTATTCTAACTTGTCATATTCTCTCCATGCTCGCTCCAGTTCCTAAAAATCAAAGGGCACTAATTACTTTAATGGGGAAAATGTGTTTTTATATGGTTATCACTGCAATTACAAGCTTTCTAGATTTTAGAAAATTGCATAGTTTGTAATGGGCAAAATAAAAACTTTTATAATTCGTTTTCCTTTTCTTGTAATTCATGGGAAATGTCAGCTTAACAAGACTAATAGTCTTGGGATAAGGAAAGAGGGTATGGAGTATGGAGGAAAGATTAATAATCTTTTTTTTTTTTTAAAGATTAATAATCTTAACAGTCTATTCCTAACGGTTCACTTTTAAAGAGTTATTTTACTTTTGGGGCACCTGGATGGCTCAGTTGGTTAAGCATCTGCCTTTGGCTCAGGTCACAATCTCAGGTTCCTGGGATTGAGCCCCCACTTGGGCTCCCTGCTCAGTGGGGAGTCTGCTTCTTCCCCTGCTTGTGCTTTCTCTCTCTCAAATAAGTAAAATGTTAAAAAAAAAAAGTTATTTTACTTTGTATATTGTACAACTAGCATAAAATTACTTTTAAAAACTCGGCAATGAAAAATTATTCAAGGCACATACTTTTTTTTTTTAAAGATTTTATTTATTTTTTTGACAGAGATCACAAGTAGGCAGAGGGGCAGGCAACGGTGGGGCGGGGGGAGAGGAAGCAGGTTCCCCGCTGAGCAGAGAGCCCAATTCGGGTCTCCATCCCAGGACCCTGAGATCATAACCTGAACCAAAGGCAGATGCTTAACCCACTGAGCCATCCAGCACCCCATTAAGGCGCATACTTTCAAAAATTAAAATGAGTGTTAGAACTTGGCCATTTGAGATAATTTGCTTTTTGAATCTAAGATGTCTCCTTAAGCAGGTTTTACAATGAATTATGGTTTTTATTTTATTATTTATTTATTTATTTTTAAAAAGATTTTATTTATTTATTTAACAGATAGAAATCACAAGTAGGCAGAGAGGCAGGCAGAGAGAGAGAGAGAGCAGAGGAAGCAGGCTCCCTGGCTGAGTAGAGAGCCCGATGCGGGGCTCGATCACAGGACCCTGAGATCATGACCTGAGCCGAAAGCAGAGGCTTTAACCCACTGAGCCACCCAGGCGCCCCTGAATTATGTTTTTTAAAAAGTAAAGATAAACCACTGGAGGTTTTTTATCATCTCTATATCGTATAGATAATTTAGGGAATCTACTTAACTGTTTTCACAATGAATAAAATTTTTAAAAGGCAAAGTGATATAGGACTAAAGAGTTACATCTCCTCTATATTGTGTAACTATTAATCTTCCTATTGGCTCCAGCAAACTTTCACCTGAGTAAGGATACTAATCTTCTTATTCGATTTTTTTATCTGCAGACGCAACGGCAGCCCAACAGTTAAGTAAGATGGCATTGCCAGGCTAACACCTAACCTCTCTTGTAGAAAAAACACTGTCCAAAGGCTACAGAAGCATCTAAATGTAAGAACATTTTAGGAAGGTAAGAATCCTTGTCTTTCTTATCCTAAAAGTATAGGAAACATACACTGTAGAGCTAGAAATTATTTTAAAGGTGAAGAAACACAATATACTCTCAAGTTTTCTAGCCTGGAAAGTCCTGCCACTGCACTGTAACATGTGGCCTGAGTCCCATCTTCCTGCTGGGCTTACCTACTTCCCCTTTACCTCTGGGCTCCTCAAACATGATTATGGCTGGGCAGAACACAAATCAAAAGAGGACAGCAAGCAAAGGGGCAGCACTGGCATAACACCAGCTTCTCCCAATACCTGCCTGAGCATTTCATTAATAAATCTACAAGTACCATGTTGAAGATCTTTGAAAATATTTAAATATGACCTGTTCTTATTTTTTTTTGTCAAGAAGATGATATATAGTACGATAAGGCAATTAAAAGGGCTAATGACTTCTAAACATACAATTATCTTAAATCATAAATTATCTTAAAATCACAGGCATTAAGTTAGGAAATAATGCTAAAAGACGGAAAGTTTCATGCTATATACAGTTAAGAGAATAAATGAAATCTTCCAATCTACAACCATAGCAATGACTCTCACAATGTTAAAAGAAGCCAAAGAACATATACTATGTAATTATATATAATTTATATATATATGACTTCTAAAGTTCAAAAGTAAGCAAAAAGCTAACACACAGTTTAAATCAGGTAGTGCTGTGCTAGGAAGTAGTCACTGGGAGGGGAATTTCTGGCATGCTAGTAAAATTCAGTGCCTTGATATGGATATCAGTCATTATTTGTGCACTTATCAGTCATATTTGTGCATTTAAACTGGATGCTTTTCTGAGAATATGTTAACTCTAACAAAGGTAAAAAAACCTATGTCTGTACACGTGTATGACTGTTACAGGGTGGCAGAAGATTTTCAAAAATTTGACTCAGTCTGACTTAAGATGCGGAACAAGTAAAATGAGGATTTCAATATCTAGCATAGCGCTATACTGAATACATATTATGATCTTTTTTTTTTTTAAAGATTTTATTTATTTATTTGTCAGAGAGAGAGGGAGAGAGCGAACAAGCACAGGCAGAGGCAGAGGGAGAAGCAGGCTCCCTGCCGAGCAAGGAGCCCGATGTGGGACTCCATCCCAGGACGCTGGGATCATGACCTGAGCCGAAGGCAGCCGCTTAACCAACTGAGCCACCCAGGCATCCCTCAACATACACTTTATTTTTTTTTTTTTTAAAGATTTTATTTATTTGTCAGAGAGAGAGAGAGCACAGGCAGACAGAGTGGCAGGCAGAGGCAGAGGGAGAAGCAGGCTCCCTGCTGAGCAAGGATCCCGATGGGGGACTCGATCCCAGGACGCTGGGATTATGACCTGAGCCGAAGGCAGCCGCTTAACCAACTGAGCCACCCAGGCGTCCCTCATTTCTAAGTTTTTAATGTAGGAAGATCTTTATTTTTGTTTTTTTGTTTTTTTTTTTTAGATTTTATTTTAAAATAATTTCTCTACACCCAACGTGGGGCTTGAACTTACAACCCCAAGGATCACGAGTTGGATGCCCTAATAACAGAGCCAGTCAAGCACCCCTCCTCTTCTTGTCCAATATGTATGGCAATTCAGAACCAAATACAGCCATGAGAACAGTTACACAATATGCTACACACACATAAATGTGTAATCTGTATTTCTAATCTTTAACTTGTATCTGTAGTTTCTCTTCTAATCTCTGAAATAAAAACCATATTCCATCTCAAAGAAAGTGGCTATTATTTTTTGTACAAATTTTAAATGTAATAAATTTGTATACTTATAAATGTAGAAAATATAGAATCCAGGGAAAAAAAAGAAAGAAATACCTATTATTGTATTACACTTCTGTTAGCAATTTTGTGGATTTTTTTTGCTTTCTCAGACACACACAATGGAAATTTACAAATATACACAAAAGTAGGACCCATTCTAAATTCAACATGGCCAGTCTGGTTTCATCTACAGTACTCCTATTCTTTGAGTAATACAGTACTCCCATTCTATCTTTGTGGGATTATTTTAAGGCAAATACCAAGCATCATATAGTTTCATCTATAAATACTTCAGTATGTATTTCTTTTATTTACTTTTAAAATTTTATTTTATTTTTATTTAAACATATAATGTAACCCCACCACCCTCTCCCAACACCCCTCTGTATTTCTTTTTTTAAAAAAAGATTTTATTTACTTATTTATTTGAGAGAGAGAGGGAGTGACAGAGAGAGCACCAGTGGGGTGTGAGGGGGAGTGGCAGAGAGAGAGAAGGAGAAACAGACTCTCCGCTGAGCAGGGAGCCTAATGTGGGACTTGATTCCAGGTTCCCAGGATCACCTGAGCCCAAGGCAGATACTTAACTGACTGAGCCACCCAGGGGACTCTCAGAATGTATTTCTTTTCTTTTCTTTTTAAAAGATTTTATTTATTTATTTGACAGAGAGAGATCACAAGTAGGCAGAGAGAGAGAGAGAGAGAGGAGGAAGCATGCTCTCTGCTGAGCAGAGACCCCATGCGGGACTTGATCCCAGGACCCTGAGATCATGACCTGAGCCAAAGGCAGAGGTTTAACCCACTGAGCCACCCAGGCGCCCTCAGAATGTATTTCCTAATAAACTAAAATGAAAAAATAACATGGAAATTCTTGCTTTAAAAATCATTAATATTTATAGGGACGACTGGGTGGCTCAGTTGGTTAAGCAGCTGCCTTGGGCTCAGGTCATGATCCCAGCATCCTGGGATCGAGTCCCGCATTGGGCTCCTTGCTCGGCAGGGAGCCTGCTCCTCCCTCTGCCTCTGCCTGCCTCTCTGTCTGCCTATGCTTGCTCTCTCTCTCTCTCTCTCTAACAAACAAATAAAATCTTTAAAAAAAATCATTAATATTTATTCCTTAAAAAAGCTTTTTAAAGGATTTTATTTTAGAGAGAGTGTGTGTGTGTGTGAGAGAGAGAGAGGGGGAGTGCATGAGCAGCAGGAGGGGTAGAGGGAGAGGAACAAGCAAACTCCCCACTGTGTGGAGAGCCCAAAGTGGGGCTTGATCCCAGAATCTCGAGATCATGCTCGTCAGATGCTTAACCACCGGAGACACCCAGGCGCCCCTTCCTTAAAAGTGTTGTAAAAAATTGTAACCCCTATCCTCCTCTCTATGCCCTTGTTACTTATATGGGGATGAGACTAGTTACCTGACCTGGAGAATTCCTCCTACTCTACATTTTGCTAATTGAATTCCTGCAGTATTCCTTACATGCTCCTCTGTTTCCTTTTATTTCCTATAAACTTGTAGTTATATACTGAGGCTTGTCGAGATTCAGATTTGATTTCCTGGTAAAAAATACCTCACAACTGTTGCTGGGTACTTTCTACGGCAGCACGTTAGGAGGCGTATGACACCAGACTATCTCTTCTGGGGGGATTTTGTGTTGTAATTATAAAATAATCAGGTGATTTAAAAATTATCTTGGGGAGCCTGGGTGGTCCAGCTGGTTGAGTGTCTGACTCTTGGTTTCGGTTCCGGTCATGATCTCGTGGGTCATGAGATCCAGCCCTGCATCAGGCTCAGAGCTCAGCGGGGAGTGTGTCTGAACCTTCGCACTGCCTCTTCTTCCGTTCATGCATGTGCTTACTCTCTAATAAATAAATCTTTAAAAAAAACCATTTTAAAATCTTTCAAAACAGGTTCCATGCTAATTCATGAATATTGATGGAAGGACTACAAAAAAAATGACACTACTGTAACCATGATTCTCAGAAGCTCTTTATTACATAGAGGATGAATGAGTGTATGAAGATATTTAATGGGCAAGCTTTGCCCCAAGACATTTTGTTTGTCCTGATTCCCTGTCTGTGTAAGTTTATAACCCTAGGCTCTAGTATATCCACTGGAGTCTAAAATCTGTTTACTTATGGTCTTCCTAGCTAGAATCCAACTAAGATCACACATCAGTTTAATGGAGTCTATACATACAACCTACTCACTGTAACCCTGGGTAATCTCTCTGTCTTGGTTTTCCGTTTATAACACAGTAATGCTAATACCCATGCTAAGGAGTTATGGGGACTAAGCACATGTGCAGTACTTAGAATCTGGCACCCAATAACTGCTCTAAGAAACATTCCTGATTTTTGTTATTACTTGATATTTTGGTATTATTTTGCTGTGGAAAAATATATAACCTAACTACTACCATGATTCAGGATGAATGGGAGGCCTTTATACCTGTTTTATGATTTCTGAAATTCCAGTTCTGGATTTTTGAGTAAGATCGTTTAAATTTGATTTCAAGTTCCATAAAGTACATGTTAAGTGACCATACAGATAGTAAAATGGAGGCGAAAGTAGAGAAACCTAAGAAAAAGTCTTTGATTTAGGTGTTGATTCTGTTCCTTACTAATTATGTCACCTACACAAGTCATTTAGCCTCCACGAACCTCAGTTTTTTCATCTGTACAGTGAAAATAATAAATATGAAAATAAGTGGAGACAATAATTATATTTATTTTGCACAGGATTTTCTTAAAGATCGAACCAGATAACGTATGTGAAAAACACAGGATTACATATATATTTTGCTGCCATTTAGATAAGTCACAAATTATCTGTTTCCTTGCCAGCTAAGGCAGTTTGGAAGTGTGGGTGAATTAAGGGCACTGGGGCAACTTCAACCAATGAGTGAGAGACAGCCTCCCAGCCTTCAGGAGAAAATTCAGGGCTATCTACTCATTTTCTCAGAGTCTCCAGTTGCATACAGTGGGAACCAGCTCTGTAGGGAAACTTTTACTGGCTTTTCTCCCTTCCTGTCTCATTCTCCACATACTCTCCTTTCTGCATCCTGGAATCATCTCCTAAATAACAATCTTAACCCAGTTCATCTTAGGTTCTGCTTTCAGAAAAGACCCCAAACTAAGACAATGACACACTGAAAAATTTCAAGCGTAACTGACTGTTATTACAACCTTTCTCACTAATCAGGCTTAGGTAAAAAGAAGTAGAAACAAGGTGAGAACACAGAGGCACTATGTGCTTAAAGCATGTATGCTTGTTGGATGGGGCTCATAGAGACAAGATATAGTATCAAGAATTAAATAAAACATAATGGGGACACTGCTTTACATGTCCGCCTTGTGTTAATTCTACTTTTATAAACCTAAATGGCTAACCCGGTGAGGAGAAGATTTTCTTAGAATCAAAGCTCTGCTCTATGGAAGCGTTAATGTTATACCTCTTGTATCTTCTAAACCTCATGACTTGGATTTGAACCAATGACCTCAACCAACTGTGAAAGAATCAGAGGAATCCTCTGGGATTCTGCTAGCATAAATGTAATTCAATTTTAAGTTGAACCAGCATCCACTGAGTGTTAACCATATGCTGTTAGGTACAAATATGAACAAGTTTACAAAGGCAAAAGTTGTACAGTTTGTATTCTATGTGGTAAGACATGTCTTAGAAGAACACATTGAGAGTTTGTAATGACCAATAAATAACACTGAAGGCAAAGAAAAGAAACCAGGAAAGTGATTACATTGGTAACAACCAGAAAATGGGATATTCAAACATGATTAATTTCTACTAAAGCATTTTTTTTAAAGTCTGTTTTTTTTGGTAAGATTTTATTTATTTATTTGACAGACAGAGGTCACAAGTAGGCAGAGAGGCAGGCAGAGAGAGAGAGGAGGAAGCAGGTTCCCTGCCGAGCAGAGAACCCAATGTGGGGCTCGATCCCAGGACCCTGGGATCATGACCTGAGCTGAAGGCAGAGGCTTAACCCACTGAGCCACCTAGGCGCCCCTCTACTAAAGCATTTTTAAGCGTATTGATCAAATTTAAGTTACTAAACCCATTTGGTAAGGGAAAAGATAACAGTTCAGTTGAACACTATACATCCTGAGAATTTTCTAGAACAGATACCAAATCATGAAATAGCACCCAACTACATTTTGATTTGACTCAGGTTGCCATAGCAATACTGAGCTTTTTTCATTAGCTTGGCAGTGACAGTGTAGCCCCATTTCCCCCTTCTAATGTCATATTCCTAATCCTCTATTCCAGTCAGTTACTTTTATTTTTTTTCTCCAAACACGTCTCTCACATTCTCATTTCTTTGTTATGGTTCAAGGCATTATATCCTGTGTGGACTACCCTTTACTGCTCCTTCCTATCCAAATCCTACCAACCATTGGTGAACTAAGTGACTATGTCTTTGTAGACATTTCAGGTGCCTATATTTTCTTTGAGACTCTACTGAAGAAATCTATGTAGATTTAAGTCTTCAGGGTTATGCTCAGAAGATCGGGGTTTTGATTCTAGGCATAGCATTCATTAGCTTTTAACACTGGGTAAGTCATTAAGTTCAATCATCACCTTTTTTTTTTTTGAAAGGCTGAGTGAGGGGGCGCCTGAGTGGCTCAGTGGGTTAAAGCCTCTGCCTTCAGCTCAGGTCATGATCCCAGGGTCCTGGGATCGAGCCCCACATCACGCTCTTTGCTCTGCATGGGGCCTGCTTCCTCCTCTCTCTCTGCCTGCCTCTCTGACTACTTGTGATCTCTGTCTGTCAAATAAAAAAAAAAAAATTTTAAAAAAAAAAAAAAAAAAAGAAAGGCTGAGTGAGCATGGGGCCCAACACAAATCTTGAACTCACAACCTGAGATCAGGACCTGAGCTGAGATCAAGAGTCAGACACATTAACCAACTGAGCCATCCTGGTGCCCCTCAACCATCAATTTTTTTTTTTAAAGATTTTATTTATTTATTAGTTAGAGAGAGAGAGCGAGCACAGGCAGACAGAGAGGCAGGCAGAGGCAGAGGGAGAAGCAGGCTCCCTGCCGAGCAAGGAGCCCGATGTGGGACTCGATCCCAGGACACTGGGATCATGACCTGAGCCGAAGGCAGCCGCTTAACCAACTGAGCCACCCAGGCGTCCCTCAACCATCAAATTTTTAATGCATATCCTACAGTACTGGATGCTAGAGCAACAAAGATAAATGAGATAGGGTTCTGATTTCAAGGAGATCACAACTGAAAGGATATTAAATTCTTAAATTATGAACAACACAGTATAATTAAGAGAATCAAATGAAATGATGGAAATATCCAACCTAAGATCACACTGCAGTCATGAAATGATAATGTCAATGGCTTCCTAATGAAATGGTTAAAAGAATCGAATTACCACTTTCCCAAAATTATTCTAACTCCCCTAAAATCCATGAAATAGTTCATTTAAAAAAAAAGATTTTATTTATATTTGTTTATTTATTTATTTATTTTGGAAAGGTTTTAATTTATTTGACACAGAGACAGAGTACAAGTAGGCAGAGTAGCAGGGAGGGGGAGGGAGAAGCAGGCTCTCTGCTGAGCAGAGAGCCCAATGTGGGGCTTGATCCCAGGTCTCTGGGATCATGACCTGAGCCGAAGGCTGTGGCTTAACCAACTGAGCCACCCAGGTGCCCCTTTAAGATTTTATTTTCAAGTAATCTCTACACCCAACACGGGGCTTGAACTCACAACCCCAAAATCAAGAGTCACATGCTCTACCGACTGAGCCTGGCTGGTGTCCTGAAATACTTATTTTCTTAATGCAATAAATGTTAACATATTTATTAAGTTTTCATTTGAATAATACATAAATGGAGTTTTTATCTCCCTTACAAAACAACTATTTCACAAGGAAAAGAATGCTTACCATAAGAGAAATAATTGTATTTATTTTGCATCAGAAAACAAATTGCCCCTTAATTTTTATTAGTTACTTAACAAATTAATTTCCCATTATAGAAAACTAAAGACAGTCAAATTACATAGAAACAAACAGAAAAAAGGGAAAAAAATGTATAGTATCTCATTGACTCTTCTAGAAAAACTCTACTACTTACAGCAGTGGCTCGGGAGAGTTCTCTGCATGTACTGAGCAGTCCGTTTTGTAGGTCGTCCCTCTGCAGCACCACGGTCTGAATGGCTGCTGGGTTATCTGCATTCATTTCTATCTCTTGGCTGGCTGATAGCAAAGCTTGCTCAAGCGTGTACTATTATAATAAAAATAATTACACTTAATGTTCTGCATCATTGAATTAATTCTTTTTTACTTTCGTTTTATCAGTGTCCTGATAAGAAGCATAAAAAGTAACATCAACTGTATATAATAAATAGGATTGTCTTACTTTCTCCTTGTGGAGTTGCTGAAGTTTCTCTTCCAGGGCATGTACCACTTTATCTTGTTCACACAACCGGCTTAACTTGGCCTAGGTTTAAAGAGAAAATCTGTTGTTAGCAATTTTTTTAATTTTTCCTGTAACTGGCGGTAGGCAGTCCTGTAACTCTAGGTAGGTGCAATAAGAAAACACATTGAAGATAGCCATAGAATACCTAGCTGGGTCAATCTTTATTTCAATCAGTAACATAAAAAGTAGCTTTTATTTTATTTACTAATTTTTAAAAAGATTTTATTTATTTATTTGTGAGAGAGAAAGACAGAGATAGTGACAGAGAGCTCAAGTGGGGAGGTGAGAGAGAAGCAGGCTCCCCGCTGAGCAGAGAGCCTGACATGGGGCTCCATCCAGTTGGTTAGGTTGATGAGCCAACTGAGCCACCGGAGCCACCCAGGAGCCCCCAAAATAGCTTTTAAAGATACAGTGCTTAATAAACATGCATATAAATTGAAAAAAGCATTTCAACCATACTGTTTACATAATTCAAGATGTTGTTAGTAATCAAGCAGTCTCATATAACTTTATTTTTTTTAAAGATTTTATTATTTATTTAACAGAGAGAGAGAGAGAGAGAGATCACAAGTAGGCAGAGAGGCAGGCAGGGAGAGGGGGAAGCAGGCTCCCCGCTGAGCAGAGAGCCTGATGGGGGGCTCGATCCCAGGACACTGAGATCATGACCTCAGCCGAAGGCAGAGGCTTAACCCACTGAGCCACCCAGGCGCCCCTAATATAACTTTAAATCATTTCAGTGTGGTTAATATTTTTTTTTACCTCCTTAATGAAAATATCAAATGGATTCTGTTTTTATATTTAAAAAATTATGCTCTTGTGTTTAGAAAATGTAAGCAAAAGACTGCTTCTAATTTCAATAATACAAATAAAAATTTGCTAAATGGAGAAAAAAATCATTTTCAATAGTTTAAATATTTGAAATTTTTGGTATTACCCCAATTTCTTAATTATGAAAGAATCAGAGGATACTCCATGAAAATTTCAATACTACAGTAAACCATGTAAATATGCCCCAAACTTGACTGCATAATGATAACAGGCGAGAAACTGGAGATTTCACTTTCTTTGCCATGTATCTCTTTAAGTAACTACCCTATCTTTGTTGGATGACAAAACTCAAGCTCTACCAAATACAATATACTGAAATGAGAAGATATAATCCTGTAAGTCAACCAATCTAAAATACAAAAAAAAAAGGCTAAATTTTAAAAAGGAAGTAGTGACAGAACTTTCAGAGGCTGATACTTTCTCTAGAAGACTGACAATTTTGCTTTGTCTCCAGTCCTCTATACGTTCTGTGATTAGAAATGTCTTTTACTTTCCTTTAAGTGATTCTTAGTCTGCTCAACTGCTAATATGGGGGGAGGGATGGTTACAGGACAGAGGAGTGATGATTTAATTTAACCCAAGTGTAAAAGAAGAAAATGCCACTTTATTTGATGTCATTTTAAAGGGTAAGGGAGGAAGAGGAAGTTTTTGTCATGCTTATTTCCAGTGTTTTGGCAGAGAATATAACAGAGTACTGACAAGATACATAGTATAGTGACACTTACATCGATATCCACTTCTTCAGGTCTGTATTTATATAACGTGCCTCTACATTCATCTTGTGACAGCTATAGGAAAAAAGGTCAGGGAGCAAGTTTAAAAATAATATTAAAAAATATTTAGCCTATATTTAACATTTTAGATTTATATAACAATAACAAAAATGGGATTTTAATGATTCTTATACTTTAAGAAGTTTAATTCAGACAGATCATTACAAAAGTAGAAAAATATTTAACAGTAATGCAATACACAAGATACATAAAATGGTATTAACTTAAGCTTGGTCAAACAAAATAAGTTGGTCAAACAAATTATACCGCACCTTACATTTTGCATTTGTAAGACAGACATTATTTTAGTGAAAAATTGACAAAATACAATCATAGCAACTGTACTGAATCAAATATTCAAACCAGGCATATTTTAGCAGTCAGAACCATCCTTCACGGCATACACATAATCACACACCTGTGTATGTGTACACTCAAATGCCAACACATCTTAGTACAACTTTATTAACAAAACCTTTAACATACTGTATACATATACATAATATAGAAACACACATACACAATATAAACTTATCTTGCTCTTCTGTCTTAAGAACTAAAAGGTAATGGGGGGAAAAGGATGGATTTAATTGAAAAGAGGAAACTCATTCAAAACCTCCTAAATCTGAAAGCCTATGTTGTAAACTATAGATAATCAAATTTCACAGAAAGTTCCTATGTGTTCATTGACACCGTTTATCTTATGGTACTGTAAGAAATTACTGTTTAATGCACTTAAACATCCTTTCTTCGGCTTCTTCCCAATATCTTTTGGTCAAACAAACCTTCATTTCTGCTTGTGTTAATCAAGATTTCAAAAGCCATCCCCGTCAGTTACAGCACAGGTAACATCATAGCCTCTGCAGGCAATATTTCACGCTCTCTTGTCTTTTGACTTTATATTGACTGCTAAGACAGTTACAAAAACATAGCAGGAAAAATTTACTTGGGCTCATTGCATGTTTACTAAATGGCACGCTTTTTCTCCAAGTGGGGATGGGAATAATGTGTCCCCACTACATTCTAGATTGGAAAACTAAACTTCATGTAAACATATAAATGAATAAAAATGATAAAAAATGTTATAACTATATATGCCCACTCTAAAATACTGCTTGCCAGTGACATCTTTAAAAGGAGGCATAATTTAAACAGCAGGTTACTTTGAATGGATCTAGAAATGTGGGTATCAGGAGGTTAAAAATGTAAGCATTACAAACATACAGTAAGAAATCCTGGATTTATATGTTTCATTTCAAGACATTACTTTCACATCCTCATGCAAATGAATCTGTGACTATTTAAGGGTATGCAGTGATTAAACAAAACTTCCATAGAAATGAATTATCACATGAAAAATGAATTTGATGACAAAAGTCAGAATACTTGTGCACTATTTTAAAATAAAGATTATTGAATATGTTCTAAAGTGTCAATTGTCATTCTCAATTAAAGCACCTAGATCCAAGAAAATAATTTGTACTCTTTTCTGGAAAAAAAAAAAGTGATGAAAAGTTTTAAAATGCTTAGAGCCATGATAAAAAATTAAGATAATGCCAAAATTAAATTTTCTCATTTATAAGAAATTAGAGATGTAAAGTCTTTAGCTTCTAAATGTCTAAATACACTTAATATTTAAAGTTAAATGCAAAACAGCTTTACTAAACCATGGAATGTAAAATTTGGATTTAACTTGTGGATAGTGCTATATACCTAGATTAAAATATGAATTCTATCCTATATCCCAGGGTCAACAGAAAAATGACTAATATTTTAAAATGGAAATTTAGCAATGTGTAATATAAATTTAGGGTATTAGTATACTATTGTTTTTAGAGATTTTATTTATTTGTTAAAGAGAGAGAGCGCGAGCGAGCGCACAAGCAGGGGGGGCGGCAGGCAGAGGGAGAAGCAGGCTCGCTGCCCAACAATGAACCCCATGAGGAACTTGATCACAGGACACTGGGATCATGACCTGAGTTGAAGGCAGAGGCTTAACCAACTGAGCCACCCAGGCGTCCCTTAGTATTATTTATTTAGGAAATCTTACTGCATATTCATTTTCACATCGGTTGGCAAATAAAAAATGTGTATTGTGTTATCACTGAAGAGTGATGGATCCTTATAGCCACATAAATATATTGCACAATAAGTTAGATTTATTTCATTGTTTCTCTATTTTTAGGACCACTAAAAAATTTATTTAAACTTTTTATCAAATTATTCAATAAAAATATTCATTATTAGACACTAACAAAATCTTAAAATAATCAGCTTTGCACTATATATTGCTTTTAGCTATCAGAAGAAAAGAATAGGGAAACAAGATTATTCTTTAAATAATTAACTTTTAAGCATGGCCTATTTTTCATTACTGATAATAATTACTGAGGCTCTTCTCAGTAGATAGGTATAGATTATTTAAAAAATTTCTATCTAGAATTGTAGAAGCTTGTTTACTTATAATTATGAAAATCCTACTAATAAGAAAAAAGCAATTTCATGAATATTCTCATTAAGTTCTGCATAAGAATCATGTTTCATGGAAATACTTCTCATCATTTTTCAAACACATCTCTAGCAAAAGAAAAAAAAATTCTGGGTTTGAATACTTTTTTCTGAAGTACCTCACGACACTAGAAAAGCAAATGAAAATGGGCTACGTAGAATTCTGAAAGGCTGAGGAGTGCTCCAGCTTCAATTTGAGAAGTATACTATACAGACTTTATTGACATACATACATGAAGATATGTGCTATATTTAGAAAGAGCTTCTTCATAATAAAATATGTTACAATACTTAAAAACATGGGGCTGGCATTAAATTACTTTTATTAATAAAAATCTAACTTTCTACTGTATCCTTTTTAAATATACATATGTATATATTTTAAAATTCATAAATATATATATACACCAAAAAAAAGGGCTTTGGGGAAATATCTGATAAAATCAGACATTTTATGAGGACTCAAAAAATGCTCACAGGACTGTAGGTATTTGCTAAAATTAGCTGTACCTTTAAAAACAAGTATTTATTATTATTTTATAAAAACTCTAGTATAAAAATGTAATTGTGAAAGATGGCAGAATGATTATTAAATGTAGAGGAATCTTTCAACTCAATGTGCACTGATTTAGCATTTGTTTTGATTCAGTTTTAGGTCCTTTTTATATTACCAATTCTAAAAAAATTCCCACATAGGTAATTTTTCTGATGTCCTTCTTTTCCTAAGAAAATGCAAACCATAAAGGTTCTCCTGCGAGAAACCCCAATGACTACGATTCAGAGTAACAGATCATAAAACATGATATTGCCACTATATTTTCAGCTGTATTTCAGGAACCTATAACACAGCACTGTGATGCAATGTCAGAGAAGCACACTGTAAGAGTGTACAATATAAACTTCCACGAAGATTTCCTTTGGATAAGAACATAGTAATGGAAATCTGAAGAAAAAAAAAGATGTAATTTCAATTGATGCAAATTAATAAACAGGGTTTAGGAAGTGTGTCTGAAGGCCACTGTTACAGGACAGAGGGGTGCTCTGTAACAATTAAGTACTTTATCAATGGCTGATTTTTTAAAAAAGGACTGCCTGAAGATATCTCAACTATATAGGACTGAGAGCCAACAGGGGTTACCTGGTGATCTGTGGCCTATCTCATGCTCACGAATGGGTGCTGATGTTAGCCATTCAGATCTCTTTTGTACAATTTTAGTTTTTTTCTTTTAAGTATTCATATGCTTACTAAGGAAAGGTAATAATGAGGAAATATATTTATATAAATCTGGTCAGTGACACCAGTGTGTAAGACTGCTCTCAGATACTGCCACACTTTGGGAGAACTCTAGTTAGAACTTTTAGTGCAAGTAGGTAATTTCAATCAGCAATGACTTCTGCATCATCAATCCTGATTACTTATCAATATAAAAAAGAAAAACCAATCCAAACCAAACTGAAAACCGAGGCTATTATTCTTACTGAAAATATAACCTATTGTAACAAAATGCCTTTGATCTCTTATCATTTAGCATTATATAAAATGATAAAGTGACAGCTTCAGTCACTACTGAGAAAGGTATCAATTCCAGAACAAGGGCCAAAGGTTCTCAGCAGTGGCATTTTGGAATGAAGTGTTAAGGTTCTGGTTCTGGTTACTTTAAAAATACAAAGATTTCATTTTCTTTTGAAAAGTAAAGCTGTTTAACTTTAAATATTTAACACTTTGTTTCTTTATTGATAGAAAGCTCTACTCAGAAGTAAGAGTCCCCTCACCGTCCTACCAATTGCTGTAAGGCCCATCCATGATGCCGATCCCAAGAGGACTAAAGCAAACCAAAGGCCTGGAAAGCTAGAGAGTTCAAGGTGCTTTGTTTTACTAGGTGCTTTTTTGTATTTTGATCAAAACACATTCATTTTTCATGTTAGTTAATTTTTCTTCTTCTGTATGAGTTTTAAAGTCTCGTAACAGGTCATAGGCAACAGTAATTTGAAGGTGTTGAAGTGGAAAAAGCCGATGTTGCAAAACACACAGCTAAGAACATTTAGACCATGAAATACAAAAAAAACAAAAACAAAAACAAAAACACAAAAAAACAAACCACCAAAAAAAACCAAACTGGATAGGAATGTATAAAATGACTTCTTTTGCAGATCTGCAGATTACGAAGGTCCTAAATTAAAGCCAGCCAGCTCCATGTCATCTATTTTGAGTTAGGGAAAAGAATGAGGTAAGATGATGTATATGATAGCACAAAAATGACAGAGAAGAATACAGGGAGAACATAATCCCAGTATGTCAAGAAGCGGCTCTCTTTACGTCTTACTATACCACAGTATAGAAACTAGATTTCAATAACTCCCATACAAATATTATCTATTCCTAAAAGACTGGGGTGGGGTAGGATGGGATGGGGGCTCTCCCTAAAAGGAAAAAAAGATTTTTTTAAACTTTTCCCTAGAAATCAGCTCTAATGCTTTTAGAGTTAACCAAAATTAATGGCAATCCAGTAAAAAATTTGGCAAATGTACTGCAGACCTCCAAGTACATATCAATCCAAATACTCTGCACAAAAACTTCGGGAAAATGGCACACTTAATATTCAACAGCAAAATGTTCAGCAAAGCCATGCTAAGAATACTGCAGCATCTTAAAAAGCATGGATGAATTGCATTTTTCCAAATAGACAGAAACAAAAAATGAAATAAGAAAACACTAATGTTATGAGTAACTCTGGGGGTAAACCAAAACTGTCACTGAGGGATTTTGCAGATGACAAAGCAGTATCATTCACTGTCCGAGACCTTACTTGCTGGTACAGTTGGGGTCTTAGCGCCGAGTTCTCAATCATTGTGTGAACCATGGTGATAATAGGTTCATTTTCTTTCATCTATTTCAAATCAGGAGGAGCATACAGCAAACATCAGTTTACAGCACAGCTAGATTTGAAAGACGACACTGTAAATATAGCCTCTACTTTAATATCTTCCTAATAGTGCAGTTGTTTACATTTCATCCCAAGGTTGTACAGATTTTAACTTACATAAACCATTTCAAGCAAGTACTGAACGCTGTAAAATACTTCCCTCGTTATAGGAAAGCTTACTAATTATGATATTGCTGCAACTGGGTTTTACTTTACAAATATAATGAGTATAGTCGATGAATATTCTTACATATACTAGGACAGATGATAAAGCATCATGACTTATTCAAAGAATAAACTACAGGATGAAAACCTACTTAAAAGGAGAAAACAGTATCATTTAATAGATTACTTACTTAGTAAAAAAGCTTAAAACAATACTC